>OX402533.1:16722626-16952179 GCA_948098885.1 Drepanosiphum platanoidis
AACAACAACAACACCGGCGGCAACGGCAACTTGAACGGCGTGGGCCTGGGCGTGGTCGGCGGCAACCACCACCATCACGCGGCCAGCAACGGCATGGCCGTGGCCGCGGCCATGCAGGCGCAGGCCATGGGCGGCCACCATCACCACCACAAGGCGGCGGCCGCGGCTGCGGCGGCCAACTTCCACAGCTTCCCGGTGGTGTCGGCCGGCGGCGCGGGCTCCGGGGCCACGAACTTCGCGGCCAACTTCCCGATGCCGTACTTCTCGACCGGGCACCACCCGGGACTGCACTCGTTCGACGGGCTCGGCGCGGCCGGCTACTCGACCGCGGGCCTCGTGGGCCCGTACCTGGGCGCCGCCATGCCTTCGTTCGATCCTATCCACTTGTCCAAGCTGGTCGCCCAGCAGCAGCAGCAGCAGCAGCAGCAGCAGCAGCAGCAGCAACAGCAGCAGGCCATCGGCGGCTCGCCGTCGCCGTCCTCGCAGATCACCGGCTCGCCGCCGTCCACGTCGCAACACCCGCCGCCGCTGGCCGCCGTGGCGTCCGACATAAACATGAACGCCGTGCACGGCCTTCACCAGCAGCAACACCACCAGCCGCAACAACTGCACGGCGACAAGAACGGCGGCGCCGCGGTCGTCAGGTCGTTCTACAATTCGTTCTACCCGACGGCCGCCGCGTCCGGCAAGACCGGCCCGTACTCGCACCACCCGATGAGCATTTTCCCGTCGCCGTTCCCGTTCTACAACAACAACGGCGGCAACGGCGGCTCCGGTGCCGGCGACGACCTGCACCACAGCCAGCAGCAGCACCACCACAACCAGTCGGCCGCCGCGGCCGCGTTCGCCGTCCAACAGCATCACCAGCAGTTGCAGCTGCAACAGCTCCAACATCACCATCAACAGCAATTGCAACAACAACAGCAGCAGCAGCAACAACAGCAGCAGCAACAGCAGCAGCAGCAGCAGCAGGAAAACAACCGTCCCGGGTCCTCGTCGTCCGACTTGGAGACCGGCGATCCGGCCAGACAAGTTCCTAACGCGATCCATTAAACAGCACCTATACCTACGCAAGACAGCCTCAACAAAAACAACTATCAAGTATTATATACCCCACCCCATCTCACTCATCATTCATCAGCAGCATTTTCGTTTTTGTTCCCCACCCCTCCACATTTAAATTTCAACGCATTTATTATAAGGATTTTTTTTTTTTTTTGTTATTCTCCATGTTATACCAACTGTTATATATTGTAAATCGTCGCGGAAACGCGTTCGATCGTTCAAAATCAATCGATTTTTCTACGAAACCGTCGCTTTTCGCCGTGTACAATATTATGCCTCCTCCATATTGCTTATTCGCTCGCCGTGCCAAACAACAAAGGTATGATATAACAACATAATTTTTTCGGTTAACAAAATACTAACGTTATTTTATTTTTACTATTGATCGTGATGTAAACTGTGTAAAATGCCCCGTTTTTAATCTCCGCTCGCGCCCTTACACGCCCTGCCCCTCATACACCCGCGCGATCTATATTCCCCGCCCCTGTGAAAATCGATTCTAACCGTGTTCGGCACGGGACGCGAATCCAGATCGTCTCTAGATTCGCGGCCCGGTATAACGATACGCCGTGTGATAACCCAACATCATATACTTACGTATAATACACTATATATACATAAATATTGATATATAAACATTTACAAACGGCACAGTGTTTCTTATACCCGTTCCGACAATGGCGCCAGTCCGATACACGGCACCCGCGTATCCGTGCGCTCGACCGGCTGCGACGTGCTTATTCTCCGTTCTCGCGCGCGCGTTGCGGCCGGAACCCGCGATTCGACGTTGTCGAAAATCCGGGTCGAATAATCACAAAAACTTCGAAAAACCAACAAAAAAAAACCAAAAAAAACCAAAAAAAAAAAAAAAACCCAAAAAAAATTACCGCAACTCATCATCACGTCATATCGTATTCGTTCGCTTTTTGAAAAAGAAACGGGGAAAGTAAAGTCGAACTTTACCGGCGGTGATAACCGCCGATTATTTCCAGTGCGATCTGCGGATCGTCTCGAACCGTAATTGACAATAAAATATACCAACGACGCTTTTATTGACAACCGTCGTCATCCACTCGCGGGCTTTTCACGACGCTTCGACTGTTTTCCATTCGAAACAAACAATCGTTTTCGGCGAACAACAAAAAAAAAAAACATAAAAACAAAAAAAAAACCACTCGTCTCTTCTCGTCCTCCGTACGCGCCCACTCCGACAGGACTTTTCACGCGGGTTAAGAACCACTGTCGCGCAATATCATATATTATAGTACACGTATTATACATAGGTATACACGTCCTTATAAATAGCGCTCGGGTCATTTTACCGCGAAACGAAACACTGAAAGACAGAGAGCGAAAAAAAAAATCAAAAAAAAAAAAATCAAAAAAAAATCATACGATTAAAAAACAACCCGCCGCGATTCGACGGACCTGAATTTACGGAGATTGACTTTGGTCCTGATTCAGCTTCCGTGCGATATGATAAAATTACAACGTGTGTTATGACATGCGTTTTCACAATGCTGCTTAAAATTCGCTTATACCTTGCGTGTGCTATATATTATCGACTACTTTTTTTTTTTTTTATTATTATTATTATTATTTAATAATATACTCTATAATAATAATTATCATTATTATTATTATAAATCGTCATTACTATTATAATTATTGTTATTATATTATTGTGTTTTATTGCATATCGGGTCGGAAAAAAAATAAGGAATTTCCGACGGCATATTTATTGATTATTATTATTATTATCATTATCATTATTATATTATTATTATTACTATTATATTTTACTCGTTACATCATGTATACACACACATACATACACACTGGGGCATAAAAGTTTCTGCGAAAAAAAGAAAACCCAGAAGACTGGCTTTTAATATAGGTCTATAATAAAAATATATATTATAATATTATAATGTGACATTCGAACCGACAACGTTTCTAGTAAACGGCAGTAGCTCATCATTTAGAACGACCCGCGAGATATTATTATTATTATTTACCGTCATTAGTGGCGCGCGTTCCGGGACGGATCGTTAAATAATCATATTGTTTGTTTTTTTTTCATGTTTCGTCTTGTGAATTTTTCGTCGTACTTATAATAATTCATATAGTACTCTCCCCAACGTGAAATCGTTTATTACGACTATTATTTCTCGTACGTTTTCTCCGACGATACCTTAATTTTTTTTCCCCCTACTCATTCTCGATATGTATGAAACGACATCCTCCGCAGTCGATTGGCACACACGTGATTTTATGCTTAAATTGTAATTACGTAACAGCCGCGAATAATTATTCGCGCGTTCCTTCCTTATCATTAGTTTTTTTTTTTTTTTCAATATTATTTTCGTGCGTAAGCGCGCGTGTCGCGTTCCGCGAATTCGCTTATAGTTCCCGTCCGCGCAGTCTCGTGTCCCCGAGTCCCCGAACTAGGAAAAAACAACGATCCGTCGGCATTTCCTCTAGATATCCGATTCGTCGCAAACATTTGTTTATTGCGGCATGAGTACCGAATTCCAACGCGGTACGACGGCGGATCCCTATGCGAACGTTGTTGTTTTCGACTGCTTTTTACTATTTTACGGATTCTATCGAGCGCGACATCGATTATTATTATTATTATTATACCATTATTTGTTTATTTTTCATCCTATTGCTTTTATGCCTTTATTTTTATTTTTTTTTTATTCATCGTGCGTGCAAATTTGTTTGCTTCTTTTTTTTTTTGGTGCCTTTATTCTGTTGATTTATTCGTACGAACACACAGCGTACACTGCGACGGGAAATGATTAAAACCACTATTTTAATTAATAATACGAGTATTATGATTATTTACGTTATATTATGATCCCGTCGCGCACAAATTATCTGAATTATAAAATGTTTAAAGATATTGAGACTGTTATCTTCTAACTTTGTTTTCGCTTCGTTTGTATCGAATATATTATACACCTTGATTATTATTATTATTAATTATTATGTTTATGATTATAACATTACGATTCGAATAATTGTTAACGAACATAAAAAAGGCTAACCAATAAAAGTGAAATCTTTCTTAAAAAAAAAAAAAAAAAACTGTTTTTCTTTGTTTTATTATTATTATTATTATTTGTTTACCCTGCTCATACTTACAGGTTTTTTTTTTCGAAACGGTCGAATACACACGCAACTATATTTTATAGTTTATTAAATGGTACACGCGAAACCTTCACATTGTGTAACAACTACGTAATATATACTACAACTTATCGAAACTGTTGAACTCTTGTGAACGGGTGTAAATGTGTCTGTGCACTACGAACTCTGACGTGTCCGTGTAACGACTGATATATCAACCGACAACTATACAGACCAGTCCGAAACTACTTGGCAGGACTTTTATAATTGATAGTTACATTGTGTGTGCGTTACGGCGGCGAGAATAATAGACTTGGAACGCGTCGTGCGGTTAGCGCGCAGGAAACCACTGCGAAATAAAATATAGAACGCGTCTTATTAATTGACACACAAAAAAAAATAAAAAATTAATAAACAAATAATACGATATCGAAATCGATAACAGATTGAAACGATAATACGAGTAGGTATTTATTGAAATCTCGGCGAGATATTCTCTCTCGCACACTACTCTTTTGAACATCGACTACGCCGTTTTGCAGTATAATAATTTTCGTTGATATACGTCAAACAATAAAACGGTAACGATTAAACACTTACAAAACTCTGTCGTGGCCTCTCTGTGCGAATAAAAAAAAAATATCAGTCTTTAAATCGAACAAAAAGGTTTGTCCGTTATTTCTGCACTAGTGAGATGGATGGCGTATTCGCTCGAGATACGGTTTCGTTTCACTCTGTATCCAATAAAATCAAATAAACAAATAAACAAATACCCGGTGAATCGTCATTTCGCGATGGCATTATTTTAACCGTGTAGGTAGTATAGTACTCATCGACTGCTGCGGTGAAATCGTGTGTTTAACAACGAAATCTAAGACTGATGGATTTTTTCTTAATATCGTCTGAGACGTTCGGTGAGCTGAAGACATTTGAAACCTCGTCGCGGCAGTACTAAATTTAATTTTGAACTCATAAAATCAGAAAGAAAAAAAAAAAACGCTGTTAACGGTTCTTTTGAAACGCCATATTTGTCATGACAATAATAATGTATACCATATTATTTTATCATACGTATAATATCTACAGGTAATAAACATACAATTCCGAGAGATATTATTCTTTACAATGTTTTGACGTTTTTATATTATTATCTACTCGACAGACCGTATTATGTGTATTTGTATCGTGATACTAAAAGACAACGATTGTTTATCGAACATTACACATATTATTTCGATTGCACCGTTAACGTCAAAACGTTAACGTCTGGCCCTCTCGCGGTAGTCGAGAGATTATATTATTTATATTATCCGAGATGTAACCTATTATCCGCGGAGACCACCTCGTACGAGTATACCCTCGCGAGCCCGATAAGTTTGGTTTTCTTTTTTTTTCTTTTACAGGTAGGCTTATCTTTCCAATAGAACTGTACGAATAAAATCGGACCCGAACAAGTGAGGTATAAAAACACCGGTAGCGTGTTGTCTACAGAAATTTTGAACTTTGCAACGGGTCATACACGGCGGCGGCGGCGGTTCAGGTAGAACGGCGAAGTAGTCGAGCCATTTCCGCTTGTTACATAACAAAATCAATAAAATCTCTACATTAACGACGACGGACGGGACGGATTGCAGACAAAATTATTATTAAAATCGATTTCATAATAATATTATGATATATTATATTTTACTAAACGGTCCGAGAGAGAAGTTTCGCTTTTTTTCTCGCCACTCGCGTTAGGTCGACCTATAATACTCGACGTTTCACTATAAAATCTCAACGCGAGTTAAACACAATATACCTGAAAAACAATTCATATCAGACTCGTTTCCATATCATTCGATTTTATTCTCTTGACGCGTACTCGCGTTATTGTTATACTATAAAATACCAAGGCGAAAAGTAAATCGGCATGAAAACTTCAATTCTCGAATATTGTCGCGTTGACAAAACGCTCGATTATTTGATTATCGCACGCAGCAGGACGAACAAAACGTATCGAATAGGGCGTTTCAATAATTTCGCGTTCGTATACTGTGCGCGAATGTTTTCACTATTGAGAGGTAAATTTTAGTAGTCTTGTCGCGCTATTATTTTTCATACCAATTACTACCGTATAGTGGAACTCGTGGAAATCGTATAGGTATTTTAGTCTCGGTTTTCAATTCACACAGCCGAGCGAGTTGAAAGTCCACTGGCAGTTGATTTTTTCGCACGTTCCGACAGTTCTTTAAAGAAATACCCCAGGCGGGTTTTCGTTTTTTTCCGTCACGCAAAATCATAATCCAATTCTGACTATAATAAACTTGTAAAACTATAGTAGAAGAAAATAAAATAATCTGATTATTTATTTATTTTTTTTATAATAAATCAAGTGTACCGTGAAAAAGTTGTTATAATAACCGTGTTTCGTATTTGCACACGATTTATTAGGCATATTTTTCAGGTATTTCGTTTGAAATTCGCACGCGCGTCGTTCCACGACGATTACGAGCACCAATATTCATTTTAAAAGTTAGCGGACGAGTCTGTGTTTAGGACGAGGGCGTGTCGTGTTTTGTGTAACATACCATACCGATCAACTTATAATTATTATCGACCGGTTAACGAAAACGGAAAAAGCGGTCTCGTAAAATGTATGCACAACCGACGACGACGTAATAATTATTATTTTTCTCACACTCGGTAGGATCAGGGGACATAGGAGTCAAAGGACGTGAATTTAAGCAGGACTCTATTCGAACTAACACGGTGTATAATTCTTTATAAGTTAACGAAGCACACACGATACAGCCAGAAACGTTCTTATTGCGACCAAGTCGCGCGCGAGCCGATTTTCGATTTGATTCGTTTTACTGTGTTTTGTTCCGTTGAGTACGTATTTTTCAGTTCCGGATCGAATTCAAAACATATTATAATATTTATAATATAGTCCATCGAGTCGCATGAAATTAACGAATCGTCCGGTACGTCTCGTCGAAATAAATACGTTTCGCAGAGATCGAAAAAGGTCGCGCGCGATGATACATACGTATTATATTAAATGGTATATAAAGGGGGAACGCGCGGCTCTCCCGACGGTTTTGCCGTTGTGCGTGTATATACGCGTGTGTGTTTGTGTGTGTACATACGTAGTCGTGTACATAAACGCGTCGATAATTATTATTATAATGATATTATTATGTTATAACTACTATTTATTATGTAAAAAAAAAAGTAATATTGTAAGCGTAGAACGCCGCACGAGTGTATATAAAAATGTGTACGTATATATTATATATTATTATGATAATGTCGTTGTGTCGGTGCGATCGAAAAAAAGACTACTCTTGTTTTTGCGCGCACGCGAAACGTCGTGTCTGTCGTACGACGACCGCGAATAAAATCGTTTTAGAAAACGCGCTTTCGCCTCCGCGAACCCGTAGAAATAATAATGACATGTATAAATAATATTATAAGTAGTTACCTGCCAGCGCGCACATACGTATTGTCGCCGTATTGTGTGTACTTTGTGTTTCAAAGAGTCGTACGACCGCGTTCGTAGGAAAGCCGTAGGAATATCGGTTTTTAATTATTTATTTTTTACCACGACGTTCGCGTGCGAACGGAGAAACGTGTACCGTACGCGCGTCGTTATCGATCGTGTGACACGTGGAAATAATATATCGTTCGATCGAAACGGGCGCCGCGCGAGGAAACGACCGGCGGCGGCGGCGTCTTATTTAGTTTTTTCCAAAGTAGTTCCGTCGACAGCGGCGGCGTAATAGTTTTCCTACGATAACGCCGTCGTCGTCCGAAAAAAAAAGTCAAAAGAAAAAACCGCGTTTTAAACGAAATAATCAAAACAAAATCGAACGGCTTTTCGGTTCCCGTGCGCCTCTAATCGAAACGTCTGTTTAGCATATATTATATAATATAAACTTCTACTTTAAGCGTGGGCGAGATCATACCTCTATTCGTATAAAACGTGTATATTATATACGATTTGTTGTTATGTATTTTTATTGTGTATTATTACGCGGTGAAATGAGCGTTACCGCTAAACCTGTTGACCCGTTCGTATGTATAATTATCATTACTATTACTATTATTATTACTATTATTATTTTTTTTTTCTGTTCCCCTCCGAATAGTCTCCAAGTGCCAAAATATTATAATGTTTGAATGTGTGTGAAAAAAAAAAAAAAAATGTCACTCGTTGTACTGAATTATTCATGAATCACGTGTAATATGTATAATAATAATATTATAATAGCCTCGACGCGTGCATAATATGTATTTGTGCGTCGGACTTGTAAAAAAAAAAAATTCAATGTGTAAAATCTAATATTATTTGAAGAGAAAAAAATATATATTCGAAATGAATATTATTGGCGTTGTCCTTTGATATGGAAAGTATATTTGTTGTTTTTTTTTTTTTTTCATTCTCGCGAATGAGGCGAATTATTACCGTGAAATAGGTGAAATAATGATCTGTTTTTCGACAAAGGTCGTCTTCGAAACGTTCGTGTCCATAACACAATGTGTGTGTATTATATTAAAATAATTTACATAATCATAGGCGAGCAAAGGATTTTTTCCTCGAGCAAAGGAATAGTTTTAGTAGGATCGGCGGTCAAAGCGGCGCGGAGACACTATAATCATCCGATCAGACTTTAACTTGACCTTTTTCCTGTGACGCGCGTAACCAACAGGACGATTAGAATCTTTAAATCATATTAGGCGCCACCCGATAGGTATATTAGGTCAGCGCACGGTTTTTTCGCCAAATCGTACTCTCGTTATGAATACATAATTATGTAACAATATGTAATAACACATAATAACCACCGCGAGTGCGTTTCCGCGAAATCGGAAGACAATCGAAAGTTTACGTAATCCACTTGTGCGTGGGCAACGCGGCCCAATGATAGCCGAGCCGCCCGACCAACGACGGCCGAGCTGCGCGGCGCGACCGATCGAGAAACGCGCGAAAGTTCAGCAGCTTACCGGCTGTGTGCAGACACGACCAGTCTAGTGTCGACAGCTGTTCGGAAAGGTCTTTCTCAGTTTTAACTTTGCGGTTTTTTTTTCATTTTTCTCCGCGATAACGTCGAAATAATGTCGTCAATTTGTTATCGTGTATGTCTCGTCGACGACTGATCAAACTTTTTAATCGCGACTTACATCGTTTCACAAGCCAACAACGAATACCGAAACTCGACGACGACTCACCGACAGGCCGTAAGTAGTACCGATTACACATTTTTATTTACAGATAGGTAGTAGTGGGTCACGGGCGCCGTCAAAGGGTAACGAAATCATATTTTGCCCCATTTACATAAAAAAAAAATCGCGATTTTTGCACGTATAAAAATCGAACCGTTCGGTTCTCAATCATATGCTTTATCATAACGATATATAACCTCCGTTTTTTTTTTTATCGCTGTCGTAATAGTACGTAAAAATGTCCGTATTGAGCTCGTTTTTATTTTCAAAAATATCAATTGAATTAGATCGATACAAATACGCACCCATTGATTTTTTTTTTATTAATTTTTTCACTTTTGTTTTATTATTATCAGTTATTTATCTATGACTTATGGTACCTATAATTACCTGTTAAAACAAGTTATACGAGCAATCTAACGGTTTTAAAACAGGTCAATCTCTTATTTCATTAAAGACGCGTCGACGATTCATTTATTTGGTCTTTTTTTCCGACACGAGTGGCCCACTGCCTGCAACAATGGTCTTTGTTTGATTCAAATGGTTTTTTTACGGTAACGCCGATAAACGTGTCGTTATCAATATTTATTTTGGCCGATGCCCGATAGTATCGTTGAAAATTCATCACTCGTCGTCGGTTTAAAATATATCGGTTTGAAACGTTTTAGTCTACAACGAAAACAAAACATTTGAAAGTAGGCGGAATTTTTCGCGGACCCCGCGCGCACCACGCCTATGTACATAATATCCTACGTACGGCATATGTATTATGTAATATAATATTATAAAAACTGCGAATTTCATAAGTTTCGTAGGCAAAGGATATTATAATATTTATAATAATATAAATTAAATTTTTTGTCTCCGAGACCGTTCAATATAATATAATAGGTATCTATAATTTTGAATAGAGTATTTTTAAGTATGAAAATCCGAGTTATTACATATTTTTCCGAATGAAATACGTACTACGACGGAATACAAGATAAAAAGCACTTTTTTTTTTTTTACCTTCTTTTCGCTAATATCTAGAATCGTTTGCTTATCTACAATAAATTCGAGAGGTCATTGTCCTCTCTCCCCCCCCCCACCACCACCAGTGTCTGTCTACGATTAAACTGTTTATAATGGTCGTCGTCTGCCGACGTGAATAATGTCCTAAATTCCAATCGTATAAATATTATTTTAGTCGGTATTTAACTTTATCACACGTATTATGTGTACATTATACCAATGTCAATAGACGCGCGCCCGGAATGAGCCACGGACGACGGGGCACACCTCGTGAACCTTGACTTTTGTGTGAAATTAATTTATTCCGCTGTATCGTCGGGCTCGGTTATTATTCATTTATTCTCAAAGTTTTCGGAAATCATAACAGTTATTCTTATACCGAGATCATCTTTGTTTCCCGCGACAGTCATATATTATACGTATATACAATGATAGCTCGTACAACGACACGTTTTCATTAGATTTATCTCCGAATTATTTTAAGATCGTTATAATCGCGACACGAATATTTAACGACACCCCGCAGGACCGTAACTCACTAGAACCATTAAGTTTATCGAGTCGCTTTATAGTGAATTCAAAGTAGATTCTAATAGTTACTATAACACTATATTTCTTGGTATCGATAAACTCGACCCGTAATCTTAATTTATCCGGATCAATGTCGATTGTTGTGATATTTGTATCGTATAGTATTGTTCTTTTTTTTTTGTGTATAATCAAACAGCTGATAAATACGATTATAGTTAATTTGCATTCGCTAATAATTGATAGGAGACAGTAGTTGAGTTTGCTCGCTCGATTTATTATTATTCGGCAGCCCGTTATTTATCTCTTGACACAAAAGCTCGACAATTTAAAACTCGCGCCGATCTATAAATAATGACGAAAAGTCTTTTGTGATATTTCTAGAAAACGTTTGTATTAGTTGGATAAGTGTATATCGAGTGTCTGCGATTATGTCCTTGGCGTTCCGAAGAAAACCGATCGATTTACTGACCGGTATTGCGTACATTTTTTCGTTTTTTTGTCGTTTTTCTAATAATTACTCGGATAATTTTTTCCGTAAAAACAATGCGGCACAAGCCGAACGCGATATTTTTAAAAGATTTTCCTCTCCGAAACCGACGACTGTTGCAAATGTTAAACCCCTCCCCCCCTCCCCGTGCACACGGACGGAAAAAAAGCGCGCGCGTTACGGTAAAAATATCCTTAGGCACGTTTCTCGCTACAATTAAAAAATATAACATAGTGCGGCGCAGAGTGAAATTTTCAATATTACAAATAGAATAAAATTCTCGGAAATTATGTCGAAAGAAAGGAACAATGGGGGGGGGGGGACGCTGTTAGATTTCGTCAGACCTCCGCGGTACGGAAGGCACGTAATCGTATCGAAAACTGAGATAAACGCCGTTATATAATAGTCGTTTTATAATAATATATTTCCTATTCAATGTTTTGCCGCGGCGCTAGTAAAATAATAATACGCTGGCGAAATAAAGGGGTATAAACAAAATATTCGCTCGTTTTGTGAGCGCGCGCGCGCGGAACAATGTTCACTTATATTCGTCGCCGCCCGCGTACAAACGCTCGCGCAGTGTATTATTATTGAAATATACACGGGAAAAATGTTTTAATTGTCATAATAGCTTTTTTTTTTTTCATACTCTGCGTCGTGTGCGTGTATATAATAACCGCGCGCAAAATCGTTTACAGAAATTAAAAGAGAAAAAAAAAAAACACTCTGACTAATTATCGCCATACTGCGCTCTATTGTGCCGATAACAATATTATTTTCCTTAGCCGGTGAAAACAGTACGTAAAACAGTACGCGCGTGTACGTATAGCGATAAAAAAAAAACGAAAAACAAAAAATGTATAATACTCGTGTTTTGACATCGTTATCGGCGGCGGCGGCGTCTGCCTGACCACGCGGAGCCTTACTCGTTTTTTTTATAAATTTGGATTATTTTTTTTTACTCTTTGACGGGGGGTTGTTTTTTTTTCGTTTTAAAAATTTCCGTTTTACGGCGGCACAATCGTTCGATTCTTACACCAGGACGCGTAGACGTCGTCGTCGACTCTACTAAGACTGATATCGTCGCGGTAATAATATATCGCACGAGTAGCGTTCAGAGAGAGTTTAGGTCAAACATTGTAACAATTAAATCACATCGCACGACGACGGCATACGGTATTGTGTTGGGCGTTATTGTCTACGAGTAAATTACGCGCGTTATCCGCACGATTGATATCGAAACGAAATTGATAATCGAACACGTATCAAAATCGCCAAGTTTTATTTTTTTCGAATTACTTTTATGTTATTACGGTACATGGTGCAGTGGCGTATTTAGGATTTTGTCATACGTTGACATATGACATATAATTTCCTCAAAGGGGGGATGAGGTGTACACTTACCGTCACAACCGTTTGCGCTTATCAAGAACACGCGTAAATTTATAAAACCGTATTCTTTAAAATACTGATTTAATTAGTGACGATTGACGATACTTTACGATACGAGTTGTTTTCAATAGTATTTAGCAGTGTTAAGTGAATGAACTACGGGCATCGTATTTCCGAATGTTTATAAAATATCAATATTCAATATTATAATAAAGCGTAGCGTTTTCAATAATTTTGTTCTGTATTTCTGTAATATCCAACAGTATTATACCTGTCGGTAAAAAAAAAAAAAAAGGCCAAGGGGGGCATCTATATCGCATGTCCCCCCCCCCCGTAAATACGCCGCTGACATGTTGATTTGTATGACGTAATAACGCGGGTTTTTAATTATTCTCAACTTTCATAAAGTTACATAATCGCTTATATGTAAATGGCCGGTAGGCGAGTATATTAGGACTTTTGTACTCGATCACGAGTAGGTGCCTTAAAAAAATTACCTTTATCATCAGGTCGGCATCGATTGTTTTAATCATAACATTTCTCGCCGACGACGTGTTTCCAGCTACGCGCGGCCGGGTATGACTTGTTTCTAATAAGCACTGGTTTTTCGTCGTGCGAGATAATATTATAACGTCCGTTCGCGATATCAAAGGTGTTTGCGCACTCTTTTAGATACTAAAATGGTATTAGAAAATTCTCGGCGATTACCCGCACGGTTACCCAGACGTGACGGACGATTCTCGACATTTGCGACAAGCTCGACATTCGCGATATAAATATACTTACGATCGAATTCGTACGACGTGATCTTCGAAAACCCGCAATCGACCGCGGACCATTATCGTTATTATTTGTAGCTATTATTGCGTTATCTCAATCCGCGTCGTCCGTATAACGAACGATTTAATTTGGTCCGCGCGTCCGCCGTCTCGTTTACGATATCACGTACGATAATATTTATGTATCGGTTTTTCGCGTAGTCGTCTTTATTTAACACGTCCCGGTCTCTTTATGGGGCATCATCTCTAGCAAAGAGAACGTCTCGACAATATTCACGTGCTTCGACTGCGAAAGTGTGTATTGGATGTGCGCAGTAGAATTGAAATCGCTTTTCCATTATATTACTATCCGGAAAGTTTTGATTTTTTAACAATATTGTTACGACGCCTATTCGATAGTCTAATATACCGTCTGCCGTCAGTGTATAAGGGGCGCATTAGGGGCGTGACTTGTTCTAGTCGCTGTAGTTAAAATTTCGACTGACATTTTCGAGTTTTCGTATTTTTTTCCAACACCGCACATGTTGGAGCGTGTGATTTGCTGACCTTAAAAAATAAATAAATAACAATGCAATATAGCAGAAAATACGCGTACTAGGAATTGATTATAGTTTCCAGAACGGATCGAAACATTTTTTTTTCCACTACGTCGTTAAATATTTATAGGGATTTCTAACACCCGGCCGTTTCCGAAAACAACGGACCGATTTTTCGAGCGCGCGCCGAACACTTATTGAAATAATTAAAATAATATATGATTCTGGATTATGGACGTGTAGCGGTTTGGAATTTATCTCTGTTTTTTTAGTTTCAAATCCGATCGTACAAAATACGCGCGTAAAGAAATTTCGATTTGACGCGGACAATTTAATACTATCTTTAATCATACCGACGACGACGACGCGCGACGGTCAGAATAATTTTATGTGAAATTAATCGTAACGGAATCCCCAAAGAGAAATAGTGTAGTAGTCCTGTATGAAAAAAAATAAACGCGCGCGCGCTCGCTTTATCGTCGCGGTTGAATAAATATTCGAAAAGCCGCGACGCGAATCGCGAAGCAATTAAAATTTAAACTCTACAGAGAACAACTCGCTCCGATATACCTAATACGTATTATTATTATTATTATTATGCACACCCGATAATAAGCAGAGAACGAGTTTATAACTTTTGAAAACTATATAATATATAATGTCATATATTATATTGTACTCGAAGAGTTCGATTTTATTACATGCTCTTAAAGTTTATTATACTGCGCGTTTCGATGGAATTTTAATACGCATATATTATAGTGTGCGCGTCGAGAATGAAGAAGAAGAAGAAGAAGAAGAAGAAGAAAAAATTGGAAAATAATAAAAGTTCGAAAATATTGTCGACAGTGTGTGCCTACAGTACTAAACGGCGTCGAAAGAAAGAAAAAAAAAATCAATATCACACTAGTATTTTCGTCGGAGTTATTTAAATGTCGGTATGACGTGTTTATATTATGATAATATTATAATATCGTCGTGTTTATTATAAAACGTGAGACCTGCTGCACCGCTGGAGCCTCGTCGGCGTAATATTACGATAATATCGGTCTGATATATTGCGTGTTATAATGTGTTATAGGTACAACAACAAGGATCGCGTACACAACAATCGGTCGGAGAGAATATTATTATTATGGGCACGACGAAGGATAGGATTTTTTTGTCCTGCTTGCGACCGAGACGAAGCTAACTAAAACGAAACGCCGCCGCCGTGAGTAAAATATTATTTCTTTCACGTCGCACATCGTAGCGTTTTATATTGAATTAGTCACTTTCGAGTGGACGCGTTATAAATGTACGTAATAATATCGCGCGCCGCGGAACTTTTGAACACCTAATGCAACGCTTGTTAGATTATCTATACGATATACACGCGCAATTGTTACGATATTGTGTTCCGTGGTATAATAACGGTCGTCGCATTGTTGTGTTATTAAACCGTTTAGTTTTACTCTGGCGTACGACGCGCTCGGCATTGCGATTTACCGGCGGCGGCGGCGCGGCGGCTGCGCGTAGACCGGTTAAGCTTATCAATTGAACTCGAAAGACGACAAAAAACACACACATTGTATGCTGCACTCGCTTTTTCATTTTCAATATCCTGGCGCGATCCCCGTGTTACCGCGTGCTCGTCGCGGCCACAGTACTTTTATTGTAAGGTCATAGTTTTGAGAGACTTGTGTATATTATTTATTCGGGTGACGCTGTCGAGTGTTTATCGCGTCTCCGTCGTCATCGTTATTTTTAGGTACTCGTTGTTGTAGAACACTACTTTTTTAGACGAGTATTCTTAAATAAAAATCGCGTTTTTCTTTACACCGCGAACTCGTTCGAACGCCGAATACAACGTTTTCTTTGTGTTGCGTATATTATATTTATTAGCGGGTAGTGTAATTAGTATTTTGGTAGTATACCAAAAAATCGTTCGCATATAGGTAAATTAAATACAGCAACATGCCGGTAATTTATACGATTAAATTGCTAAGCCCGTGCATTGTATTTGGTATTCCGTAGACTTTATCCTCGTTTTTCCATCATGACATTCGAAAACGTCGCTTTTGGTTTCGGACACTTTGTTTTCCGACGAAATAATTTCACATTAACTGCAGTTTTTCATGTAAATCGCCGTCTGGCCGATTGACATACGATTACAGTAAGTTGTAGTCGTGTCGCGCGAATAGAACGACAAAAAGAGAAAAAAAGAAACCAATCGCCGCGTACCTTTTCAAATAATTTTGTCTTCCTCGTGATGTTTTATACTATTTATAAAAATGTAATACGCGCGCGCGCGCGCGCGCACAATAAAATATACAACGCGTTTTGCATGCGCGCGAGTACAAAATAAATATTTGAGAGAAATAAATAGAGATTTGATGTGCCCGTCGTCGATTTGTTGTTGGCGCGCAGTTAGAAATCTGCCACTGCCAGGTACACGCGTTCGCCGCGCGCGCGTGCGCGAGTTTTTTTTTGATTGCATTTCGCAACACAACAGTGGGGACACACGAACAATCGGAATTTCGAATTATAATACGTGGAAAAAAAAAAAAAAACTATAATAAATCGATGTACATACATACGTATATGTGTGTACACAGGAGGTTAGGATATGCGCTATACAGACGTGAAAATAACAAAAAAACCACACTGACTTTCGAGTCTCACGAGTCCGGTCTCCAAAGGGGATGGTAGCCGACTGATAAAAATGTCATGAAAAAAAAAAAAATGCCCCGTTAAGACCCTCTTTTTATTTTTTTGTCCTCGTACCCATTATGTGTGCCAGCGTGTATTCGTGTCTGCGCTCGCGCGCGTGTAAATTTAGGGCTACGGAAACAATGCGTGTAAATATCAATGGCGATATAAAATTGATTTTCTCTCACTCTCTATCTCTGTCTACACACACTTGTGCCGACGCGCGCACACACACACACACACACACATACACACACACACACACACATACTTCTCGTGTCGAGGTTTATAACGGACGAATAAATGTTTCACGTGAATAACAGACATAATCCTTCGGACCGCAGAGCAGATCAAAATCCCGTTGTGCGCGCGTGTATTATGTGAAAAAAAAAAAAAAAACTCTATATAATATTATACCCTTGGTCGTCCCACCGCAGTAGGTGTGTGTCGTGCAGTATATAGTTTGAGTGATATGCGCGCGTGCAAAACGGTTTCGACCTTTTTTTTTTTTTTACGCGGCGACGACGTCCGTAACGGATCGCGTGTTTTACCGTCTCGGCCGCTCTTAGATTCGTGGCTCCACTGTGATATTATATTTTTATTGTATACTCTTATCGTGTGTGTACGCTCGCATTTTAATTGAGACATACAAAGGTGCGGTTTTAATTCCGTACGAAAATCGTCGGTAGTCTCCCGCGGTCACGTCGTATATAATATACGTATTATTATAAAACCTGCGTATACCTGCGGCGGGTAGGTTTCCAAAACGTTTTCCATTCTGTCGGCTATTATTGTTAATTTTTTTTCCCTTTTCGTACAGCGTCCACTTATTCTGGGCGGTTTATTATACTACCTATTGACACGGATATTATATTCTTATGCGCGCACTTGATTTGTGCCGTTCGAGGAACTCGTATTTTATTTTTTTTTTTTTCATCAGAAATATAAACGTTAGTCACATTCTATTTGTACAATGTATACACACACACACAAAGGTTATATAGTATACTGAGGTATTGTTGAAACGTCGTGTTTACTCGCCGAGTGGAAACCACACACGGCCGAAATATCACGTTATGTTTTCACCTCGTGTGTACCCAATACAGAACTAGGTACGCGGTCGATATATTATATTATAATACATAATCGATCCGCCTGCTCTGCTCGGCCACTCGTCCTGCTCGCGGGCGGACGCGTCGCGTTTTATCGCTCGAGTGTGAAGAATATTACACTACGGTGAGCAGCACAGCGATGAGATTGCACTTGTCGCCTTTCTTCTGTAGCGCGAGTTGTGCTAATATAGCCGTTGTTCCGAGTGCTTGTGAAATAAACGCGACACGATAATAATATTCTGTTATCGATTGTTACGCAAATCTCGTCGAAACTGGTTTTTTAATAATCGACTGCGCGCGCTCGGAACACTATTATGCGAGTATCTGTACGTCGTGTTTGTTTAAAAATTAAACGATTCATGTGCGGGGCCGCGCAACGCGCGCGGGCGAGAACTCGTGCTGCATTTGTTGTATACAAGTATAATAATTCTATTGATCGATATAATGACAACGTCGACGCGGAAACACTTTGTATACGTTACGTTTTTTTTGTTCGTTCGCTTTTATCTATAAACAATCGCGCGTACGACGTGTATTATTTAATGCGATTAACCACGTGCGCGCGCGGTTTACCAACGAAAATAGAAATTATTCGAAATCGAAATATGTGTTTGGGTCAGCGATAGATAGCAGGGAGGCATTCCCGCGGACCCGCGATCGAAGGGGTGGTGGCCCCTTGTCGGTTTTCTATACGATTAATTCGATTCATCACTCAAACAGCGCGTGTTAAAATTATAACGGCGGTCACATTTCCCGTTGGTACGCGGCACCTACACCTCTTTTAGAATCTACAATAATTATTTCACAACTTCGTTTATTATAACTAGGGCTCGGATGTTTATGCACTTAAAACTACTGTAATATGCATGCATTTATGCACTAAAAAATTACGAAATATGCAAACAAAATATGCGCTAAAAATTATAAAATATGCATTTTCAGTCAATAAAAACACCAAAATATGCACAAAAAAATTTATTACAATTCATACAACAAAAATATTATATTTTTATTACCCAGTAGTTATTTTTATATATCATTTTTTTCACTACAATTTAAAATACATTTCGTAAATTTACATAGCGTTTTATTAACTTTAATTTATATTATTATTTATTATTTATTAGTGACTAATATTTCATTTTATTACATTATTAAATTATCAGCGTTACACTGTGATACAATAGTTTTTTTTAATTTGATCAAACTTGTAGCTGCGTCTGTTATCGGAAAGTAAATTTTTGTAACGTGAAAAACTTCGTTCTACAGACAAGCACGATATAAAAATACCTAATAAGGAACATTATTAATATTCTACGTTAAATTGTCTTGAAATATGCATTTATATTCTTAAAATCCAAAATTATGCATTTAAAATACAAAACCACTAAATATGCAAAAATATGCAAAATAAAAATAGTATTATTTTATTCAGTAGAACATGAATCAAATTTGTATCCAGGTTAGCAATAAATTGGATAAATAGAAAAAAATATGCAATTTCATAAACATCCGAGCCCTAATTATAACGTACTTTTAGAACTTGATTTCACAATAAATGACCAAATTATTATTGATTTTCAGCCCTCAAACTTCTTAGTATTAACATTTTTAACTGTTAAATCGAACACTGAATGATGGTAACGAATTGCCGTTCTCTAAAAATAGAGAAAACCACACTCTAGACGTGTTCCTTTTTCGTCTTTTTATCATGTCGGAAATTCCGTAATCGTTATTCGATGATTTTTCTTTTCACTCCGGATAGAAACGCGCGTCCGTTACGTGTGATTTTCACCGAAAGACTTCTTCCGACTAGAATATATCAATAACGTCGTGTTCACGAAATATATTTTCTTCTTTACAGATTCGGCTCGTGCCGGCGCCGCGGTGACACCACCGATCTACGATCGCGCAGACAATTATAACGCGCGCGCGCGCTCGCGCGTACAAACAAAATATATTAATTTCGTTTCGATTATTTTCCTTTTCACGAAGCTATTATTATATAATATTTGTTTTTTTATTATTGCGGCAAAAAGGGTATGAACACAATAGCCGCGCGTTTGTCGATGGGAGTGATGGGGGGGGGGATGGGGCGTCGAGGCGTCCGTTTGGTACTTGAACGAGTTCTCGCTTCTACTGCGTGTGCACACACACTCCCCCGCGCGGTATACATAATATATTATAATCACGGTGGTGCTGCAGTCTCGATTAAAAAACGAAATAAAAATAATAACGCGCGCGCAACGATTTGTATTGTCGCGGCGCGGTCGCTCGATTTCGAGAAAACCTTTTGCCCCGCGTCTTTCTCGCACATCGTCGTCGGCGCAATACGCCGTTTTCGGAGAAAACATCTAACGAATTTATTCTGTTCGGATTCGCCCGCCGCCGCCGCCGCCGCCGCGCGGGCGTATGATTTTACAATTTATACGTATTAATCTCGGGGTCGGTGGGTTCGAGCCCCACGTTGGGCGCCGCTTTGTCGAAAGTACGGACATGAACACACAAAATAAGTCAACACTACTAAGTTTACTCTTTCTACTCTAGTTAATTATTGACATTTTCAGTCTTTTTCGAATTCTATTCGGGCAAAAAACCATACGCGATAAAATAAATATATTACGTCATAATATTGCAGTTTTTAGCTTTTTGAGAGAGACTCGACTGCGTACGATAACACTGTCCCGTCGTTGTAATCTTTATTAGGTACGTTCTTAGTTAGTGCAGTCCAGTAATTAAGTAACTTTAATAACATAGATTCTATAGTTGATGTCAATAATAATAGATAGGGAAAAGTATAATTAGCCAATTGGTCTAATATCGATTCGGAGTCGTTGGAATCGTTGTCCGACTCGCGTAAGTCATTCGATTGACCGAGATCACAAAAATATTACGCTAGACTTGTCATCAGAAGTATACGCCGCGCCGCCGTTCGCTAAACAAAAAAAGACTGTCGTCGTCGGGTCGAAACAACGCGTTAGAATGTTCGTGATCCTTGGAATAAACTCTTCCAATAAAATAAACTCGCGTCCGGAGTACCCGGTTAGGTTACTATAGTTAGGCTAACCGGACTCGTCCGTGAGCATTATATCTAATACGATAATAATTATTAATAATAATGTCATCGGATCAAGATTATCAATCGTTTTCAATCGGATAACGACGCGTTCGATGTTTATTTTATTATGGCTAAGCGAGTGTATAAAATATGCCGACGACGGACCGTCTAAATATCTCTCTCGTCGATTAGAGAGCCCTTCGGTCGCGACCGCGACGAGATAATAATTGTTCACGTTTTAAACAAATCGCCATTACTGTAACGACAATCGCGCGCGTAAAACTATCGACGATTTCGTCGCGCGCAATGCCGCGGCGGCGGTCAGGTGACTTTCTACTTTCTATTACACGAGACTCACTCGTATTTACTAATTTTAAAAGAAGCTTTCGCGTTCGACACGACCACGCCGCCGCCGCCGTCGAGAGCCGCGACTGCAATAGGGATACTATTTATTTATTTATTTCTCTCGATTATTAGTCCGTATCCTGCACGCGAGTGCGTTTCACAAGTCTGCGGAGGACTCCGCCCCCAAATTCTCGCATCGGTGGGCGTACGCCGGACAGGATACTGCGGCTGACCGGGTCGTTATTTCGCGTGGCTATTCGCGTACGAGTCGTTCTCCCCGGGAACGACGGACGGGGAGTTTTTATTTATTTTTTTTTTCCCCAAACGCCGCGCCGTTTGGTCGTCGTTTTCAAAATACGTGTTTTGTTTTTTTCCCGAGACCTATACGACGCGTTCTGAAATATCCATACGTTTGTTTTACACTGTGTTATTTTAACCGCGTGGTCGCGAATTCTATATCGACGCACTGTTTCGACGACCGCCGACGATGTTTTTTTTAAAATTTTTTCCGGGAGGGGGTTTATAACAGTTACACGGAAAACGTTATTTCAGACGAGGTCCGACTGAATTGAAATTTTCATTGTAATTTCTATGAACATTATTGGCTTATTGTTTTGACGAAAACACGACGAAACGCGTTCGCTTTAACTACCTATACGTTTATCTCTCGAAGACGAAATGAAAACGAAATCATTATCCGTCGCCGATTAAATTATTTACAAGATAAGTACAGTGAAAACTCTTTATAACGAATCTTAAGGGACCAAGATATTTCTTTCGTTATTGAGAGTTTTCGTAATAGAGAGGGTTTAAAAAAAATAAAATTTTAATTATTCATGTATAAATGTATGTACCTATGTAATATTATATATCAAACACATCGTTATTTTTACGATAATAACGATATAAAAAGTAGATAATGAAAGAATGTAATCGTTTTTGGAAATTTCGGCATTATATTTATTACGATAACACGTAAATTGTATTATGAAACATAAAAAAATGTTTCGTTATTGAGAGTGACAATACGTTATAGAGAATGAATTGACTAATGGGTTATATAGCAAACCAACCATTATTATGTAATGTTTACGTTATATAGAGTTTTTCGTTGTAAAGAGTTTCGCTATAAAGAGTTTTCACTGTAATTTATATATTTAGTTTTACCTACGCCGCCGCCGTGTTATACTTATCAGTTGGGTTCAATATGTTGTCGGTTTTTTAATTACTTTTGGTTTCGGCTGGGTGTCCGAGTACCCCCGCGGACTCCCCGTAAATTCGCCACTCACATCTCCACATCCCCAAACTACTATTGTAGAGTGAAATTACGTATTTATTCTCGCGTACGATTTAGTATTATAGCGTAACTATAAACGGTCAAACCGATTTAATATTTTTTCGAACAGTGGCGTTACGATGTATCGAACTTTCGGCGCGCGTATATACCAGCGAAATCGTTTATTTCTGTTTCTACCGCACTGCCCTTTTATCGGTTTACATTATGAACGGGGCGACGGGTTTTCCGTAGTGGTAACGCGTTACTGCGACCACGGCAGATTTAACGGCAAACCGATCGAGATTAAGTGGTCATCGAGGGCCGCGCAAAGAAAGGGGGATGGGGGAGAAACGAAAATATCCAAACGGGATTTTCTTTCGGCCCGCACACTCGACGAACCACCGAAAGTTCAGAGAGGTCTATAGAATTTCGGGAGCCGGAGGACGGTATTCGAGTTCGTGTGACTGAACATCGATTCGTTTTCATATTCGGCGCGGGCTCCTCGACCGGTGGTGTGTACGTATATTATAATGCAATAAAGACTACAGTTTACAGTGGTATGCGTTCTCGTCGTCGAATTAATAAATCAAGCTGAAACCGTTCCGTGAGTCATTTTTTATTATTTATAATTATTATATTATTATTATTATTTGCCGCGATTATTAACGGCGCGGTAAAAATTATTATTATTTATTTATTTATTTTATCATTATAATTTCATAATGCGCGGCGCGCACATAATAAAGTGTAACCCTTGGAATACACTTGTATTTGTATTCAACGTGCTCGTGTATATAAATATATACGTGCGTACGGTACATACGCGTATATATACATACAATAATGCACGGATTTAAAACCATCAAGCCGGAAACAGTGCACGCATGCCTGATCCGTTTAATTGGCATCAGCGGCAGTAGAAGTAGCAGTCAATCGTGAATATTGTGCGGTTTAAATAATAATAATAATAATAATAATAATAATAAAGAGCCATAGTGGAAAAAGGCGAAAAGAGAGAAGAAAAAAAAAGTGCACGACGGCCGTAATAATACGTTGGGTAATTTATTTTTTATTTATTTATTTTTTTTTTTTAACTCTCCTTTATGTGCGCCATCTGAAGTGGATCGCGTTAAAAATTTCGTCGTTTTCTCAGCGGCCTACAAAGGTTTACCCTTTTTTACTCTTTTCTTCTTTTTCCTTCGTGCAGCCTCTTCCTCTACCCTCTCGCTCGCTATTTATTTTTTAAATAACGCGCGCGCACATATTATTCCAAAGGTTATATTTCCGTATAATACGACGACGGTGGCAACTGTGTGCATATATAATATGCACACAGTGTAGTTGACATTTGCAACGCACACGTGTGCGCGCGTATTATAAAACATTATTATTATACGCGCGCATAATGGGCGCGCCACCGCACTAGAGACTTGTTCCGCGCGCGCGATGTCATCGACGTGAATGGAGAGTGTGGCCAATTAAAAAAAAAGTCGATTTTAAGTTTGTACGTGTAGGTTTTCGTGCACGTGTCCCCTCCGGTGGTAGTACGTTATTTTTTTTTTCCTTCCTCCTTCTTAGACTTCTTTTAATGCGGCGGTTTCCGCGGGTCCCGTCGCAAATACGCGCGCGAGCACACTATAGTTTTTCACCGCGTGCCCGTATGTACGATATTATATGATATTTATTTCGGTTCTTTTTTTTTTTCGTTCCGCTTTTGAGACGCACGAGACGCGCGCACGAGATTTTATTATGTTATTATCTACACCCAGGGCCGGCTTTAGCACAAGTGCCGCCATAGGCACCGTTAAAATTTGCCGCACCTCTATATTATCTCCATTTTTTCCCATCATAAAATAAGCAAATTTGTGAATTATTGAAAATTTGTTTTAATGAATTGAAAATAAAATAATTAGAAAAATTTGATTAAATAATGATACAATGATAAACGATATTTTACGAATATAAAAATGTAGACAAATGATACACCCGAAACCCGAACAATTTTTAATATAATATGTGATCTACAAAAAATAAAATATAAAATACATTTATTTTTTATTTCGATACAATAAATTTGCCGCTCTTCAAATTTTGCCGCCCTAGGCCCGGGACTCGCGGGCCTAGGCCAAAATCCGGGCCTGTCTACACCGTATATTTCGCACCGCACTGAAATTATATTACGTTTGTATTCGCGACGCGAAATCCAGTCGTTGCGGCGGCGGCGAGATGGAAAATTTATTAGTTTTCACGTCGATCTTGTACGCCAAACAATACGTACGAATAGTTATTGTATAGATTACGTTAAAAAAATAAATAAATATCGATAACATAACGTGTTCGGTCACCCGACGATCTGGGCGAGTCGTCGCGCAGTGTGTGTTTTTTAAATATTCTCTAGAAAATTGACGTGTTGTCGTCTACTATTTGCCTTTACGATGTTCTAATTGTCGAATCCGAGTCAAGTGATGCATATTCGATAAAATCTTCCGAGTCTCTACGATTATATTCGTGTTACGGTTGAAAAGAATTCGATATCGGTAAAAAACCCAGATTCCGTAAACTTTGCCGGTTTTACTATGGTCGTAAACTCCAGAGTAAATTGTCATCAATTATTATTATTGAAAAACGGCAGAGAGAATATTTCCCCACCCCCCGTCTGTTTAAAGTAGCCACTGGACGACTAGTTTTCTGCCAGAAATCATCGGCAAAGTTGAAAATCAAAGCGATTTTTCAAGGCGAAAACGCGACGGCAGAAAAGAGAGACCTTCATGTCGCAATAAAATCGATACGTTTCTCGTCTCGTCCGCAATAATCTAAAGAGATAAATTTGATTTTCGCCGACATGGCCGATATACATTTTAACTACCAACGTAGTACATAATGTAACATAACACCGTTACAACAATATTTATATTGTTCTTTTGACTCGATCGTTCCAACCTTTCGTACACTATTCGTATGTCTGTACATAGTTACGCGCGTATTAACATTTGTGCGAGCGATTTTTAAATTTGTATTTCGTGCGAGTGGACCGTAGACGAAAACACACACACGCGAGCGCGCGCACTCGTTTCTCATACAGTCGTTCACACACACACACGCGCTCGCGTTCACAATACACAATACGCGACTGTCCGGGAACATCGAGACGAGCACGCGCGTATATTACGAGTTGTTGTTTGTGTTTTAGAATCGGTCTTAACTATGAAATTGAACCATATTAGAACACAATGGTCCGGTAATTGTGAGCGCGCGCGCGCGCGGGCGGGCGCGTACAATACGTATAATGGTGCGGACGAAGAGGACGCGCGGGAACCCGCGAAATGTCCTGCTCTACCGAAGTGTGTATAACGTGTTTCATAATAACAATATTATATCGTTTATCGAATTAACGTTTTAATTTTTCAAAATAAACGCGGCGTGTTGGTCCTGGATCGGCGGCGCGACGTCCATATCGTTACGGTGTAAATAAAAAAATTAATATCGAAAACCATATTTTATAAGTCTAGTATGAATCCATCAGAGACCGTTCGAAGTTTCGCAGAAAAAAAAAATCAACCCACGCACATTATAGTAAAACTCGAACATTCCTCGTTTCACTGGAAAACGTAGAGAAAACAAGTCAAACAAGCCCAGTCCAAACTGGCGGTCAATACCGCGCTGCGTCGTTCGTCATATTGTATCTGTTAAGGGCATTGGAAAGCCACATTAATTTTTCGTCAAAAACACCTTTACGACTTCCAAAAAAAAAAAAAAACGGTACTTGTAATAATCTTACAGACATTGTGAAAACAGTTTTGGAAAGCTTCTTTGCACTTTTTTAAATTTTGCATTTTTTTCACGAGAAAAAAGAAGTTTAAAAATTACAACATTTTCAATATATTCAATATATGAAATATCTTATTAACTAATTATTGCTTTTTGAAAAACGTGATCCGACCGTTGCAAAGTAATTAATAGTTTATTTCTGAATTCAAATATCGTATCGAATTTATTTTTTCTCGAACGGTCGCCGTGGCATCTCCGCGTTCGTCAATATTACTCGGGATCGTTGTTGTTGACTTTGTAATTGTAATTAATCGATCGATTATCTTCACTCTCCGACGCGTCGTCCGCCTCGCCACGCCGCCGCGCCCGCTCCCGCGCGCGTATATCCCTATCGCTTTTACTTCCCGTTCGGGTCGGACACGACGCGAGCTCGCGCAACACAATATCACGATAATATATTATCATCATCGCCAGAGGTCATTCGATCGGCGTTTTTTTCCGACGTCGTTGCAATGACGTCGCCGCGCACAACATCCGTCATTCGGCTGCGAAATCGTTTTCGCAACGATTACTGTTACGTTCGTATTATAATAGGTACCGCGAAGAAGTATTGCGAGAAATAATAAACGATCGAGAACCATCCACTCGTGCCCAGTTCACAGCGACCGCCGTCGTACGGGTACGCCTTTATTATATTATTTTCCATTTCGCAAATCGTTTTACTTTTACGCGCAGGTAATTTCGATATTTTCACGTTTTCTAAAATATAATATAATAATATATTGACCGTCGCGTGAGCCACTATAATCGCCGTGGACGTCGATTATAGTGCGCGAACGATTAGTAGATTTTCGCTTTAGATAACTAAAAATTCGACGCGTATTTAAAAAAAAAAAATTATACTTAATCCGAGTGGTTTTCGATTATTAGCCAATACCTGTTTATTTGATCGCGCATTTGTTGAACGGCCATGTGTTTACATATTTACATACTTATTTACCGATCAGTCGACGTGTGCCACGAGTTGTGTACACACACATTGTCGCGTTTGTTTGTAATCCTCGTCGCCATAATTCCCGAGTCGAGTGAACTCTGTGATTTCTTTTAGATAAAACTAATAATCATGTTTCGCCGGACCGGAGATTCCGATAAACTCGGAGTGAAATAGTAATTTAAAGTCGCCACCGATCACGTAGAATGATATTCTCCAATACTCGCTGTATTATTGCTCTCGCGGTCGCCACAAATAATATTTTCAATTCGATTTCCGTGCCGATTTATACAATATTAGAAGTAAAAAAAAAAACGTATCAAATTTAAGAAATGCGCGCGATGCCGCCGTGGGTTTCGAGAGGAACACAATGTGTGGCAATAATAAATCATAGGGATATAAGAAAAGCGTCATTGTATGCGGTTTTATTTTTTGTCAAACCAAATAATCTATAACCGTCCGGGTCTCCTACACTCCATGCGGTTCCGCTTTGTACGCCTAAAGGTATTGTGTCGGTCGAATTTTTAAAACTACGTGTGCCAGCAATTTTTATTATACGGATTCGATATTGTATTATTATTAAATATTTTGTCGCACGCACATACGGACGGGATTTTTTTCCGACCGTTTCTTATGCAAATAATAATAATGTATAACAAAACATCCCGTCGACTTGTTGAAATGTAATCGGCTCCGACTGAGAGAGACTCGTGTCTCGTTTGAAATTTTACAGTTCGTGGATTGTAACCGTTCGTAATTTTTTGTTGTTTTTTTCTTCTTCTAAATATTCTCCTCGATTCGCCGAATAAAAAGTCGTGTGTACAAAATGCAGGAAACAATAATCGCGAACACTCCGTTCGTCGTCTGCGATAACGGAACGAACACGGGATACTGGCCGCGTCGAAATCAACAGACGAAATCTATCCGGTTAGGTTATTGCGTCGCGCCCCGCCTACTACCTGACAAGACAATGGCATCCGCGTGGGTAATTCGAGCGAAACTCGTTGGATTTCTCTGGGTTGATTTTCGTTCACGTTTCAGCCAGTCGCGTGTTCGCGGGAATCGTCGTCCGAAATACTCTCGTCGATTTATTCTACAATGCATATATTATACGCGCGCGATATTTCCCCCCCGAGCTTGACCGATTTATTTCGTTTATTCGTTTAAATTAAAAGCTGGTGGTGAATTCAATCGTTTGCATAATATAATATCGTACAATATAGTAGTAGATATTACCGTGTCGACGACGGGGAAAATCACACTTTTCTCCGGGAAAACGACAAAACGTCTGTTCGCGTTCTCGCGTCGCGGTAGAGACGGAAACGTATTTGAAAAATAATAACCGTTGACGTCGACATATACGCCGGTGCCCATCATCGCCATCGCGAGAAACGCGTTTGGATTCAAAAACAATAAACGTACGTTGGATAATACGTTAATAATATTGCAGTTTGTCACTGTTATCTCACGGTTAAACTCGTCGAGTTCGACGGGGTTTGTACAAATCGTGTGTCGGACACTTTTTTTTTTCCCCCCGGCACACGAGACTGTCGTATTATTTACGCAAGCTATAACGGCGGATAGTATGTGTGCGCGTGTGAGATACACTTACTGCGCGATACATCTTCGAGTGGCGGTATCTGCACAGACCTATTATGTCGACGCGATCCGTTTGGATCGAATAAAAAAAAATATATAGGAAAACACCAATATATCGATCCGCTTTGTTTGCTGCCGAATTAATGTATTTTATTTTAATTTTGTTTTTTTTTTAATGCAAACTCAGGGTGTCGTTTTCTCGGAGAATTATACTACAGATTGCAGTAAACACAGACGACGAGAGGGCTGTGAAAACGCGTCCGACGTCTTTAAAAAAGGTACGATACCGACGACGACTGTTATAAATTCCCGTTCCGTATCGTTTTCGACTGTTACGAATACTCTACACACTCGAGTGTAATATTAAAATAATAGGTGTGAGCGACTCGCGGACCGTGTTCGGCCCACGTACGGTTTTTTCGTCTTGTTTAAATAAATCAAAATCTGTGTATGATAAATTCAATAATTCAAAGTCTAATAGACGAAGGAAAATATTCGTTTTAGAGAGGTATATTATTATTATAGAATAATAATTTACTACACATCGTGGAATATACTCGAATAATATTCTTATCCGCCACGTCGATACGTCGATTTTGAACGTTTAAACTAATAACACGTAAAACTCAACAAATAATATCGACTACACAACGTGACACACACACACATATACGGACGTAATCGCATGTTACGCTGTTGAATAATCTCTATAATATAATATATAACTGTAACGTGCTTTTCGTCCTCCCACAGCTCAAACCGTTGGACGGATCGGGTTGAAATTTGGCATGACATATTATGACGTAGACGCGCACTAAGAAGGGATTTTTGAAAATTCCACCCCTAAGGGGGTTAAATGGGGTAAAAAGGGTGAAACTAGAAAAATTCGCCCCGCTGGAGCTTTGAGTATCAAATTAGGCCAGCAGTATACCTCGGTTCTCGTTTTTACGTGTTAGTTAGTTAGTTAGTTAGTTTTTAATACACACACACACCGACGACATGGTCGGGTCGGTAAAAATGAATTTGTACGTTTAAATTTTATATCCATAATAAACTATTCAATAATAATAGCAGTCAGCAGCTGATAACGGGGAAATGTCAATTATTATTATTTATTTGGGCCATACATATTTTTTATTACTTAAACCCGGCAAAGACGGATAGATTCAGCTAGTATACTAATATTATACTCGCGTTTTTGTGTTTTCAGACGGGCATTATGCGTGGACGGACGGGATTCTATCATTATAAATACTGTACGTATGTATATTACCTACTTATAATTTTATTTCAACAATTAATTTTCAAATATATTTCGCTGATATTATGATTATTATACGCGGACAGAAACCCGCTGCTCGCGGTCCATACGTGTTGAAATCAATAACGTTCCATACGCGCGTTTCGTCTCTAGTATTAAACCTCATTGTACGTACACCTTACCCCTGTCCCTAATTAACTAAATATTTGAAATACACGAAATGCAGTACGACATTAAGTGTATATCACTATACTCGTATATATTACGTATAATATACGTGTGTGTAGTTTTCGTTGTATATTATTGTACGCCCGTGAACGGACGGCGAAGAAAGCTTTATGCGTCCATTGTTGGATAGGTACGTATTGTACGCGCACATAATAGAGCTGTCCGGCGTGTACATGCCGTCGCCGGCGCCGTCGTGCGCGCGGTTTAGTCGTTTTATTCTCAAATCGAGGGCGGAGGAGGAGCGTTTGGAAAATGTTCGGATTTAATTTGCACACTCTCCCGCGACGACGAAACTTTTCGACGAAATCTAATCCTCCGTGCCAGCAGACATGATTTCATTCGCCGGATATTCGCGCGCGGTCCGCGATGTCGGCGCGTCCTGTACGTGCTTAAGATTTTTAAATTTTTTTCATTACAGGGTTTTCTTTTACTGTGATAAAATTATATCAAAGAAAAAACCGTGTGAACGGAAGAGAAAACGAAAAGTGATAACTCGAAATAGTAAAATGCGTCCGAATCTTCACGATTTAGTAAATATAATATTAGTTTTCAAAATATTATCGAACCAATTTCGGTTATTTTCAACCGTCGTCGTCGTCGATTACCGATAACCACCGCGACTTTTGCACACGCTCGTATAATTTTACGGGAAAACTAAAAAGTGCGTCACTATATCCGAGTGCGGGACAGTTATCGCGCGCATAGTTTAATAATATAATGTATACGCGCGTACATTCTTTCTTGTATTCTCATTTTCTGTTTTTTTTTCTCCTTCTGCTTTATCATTACACGCTGTCTGAAATTTTTTAACGAGCACTGTCGTTACCGCGAACAAAACATTTTTTTTTTCCGCCGGCGTCGTCGGTTTGCGTGCTTGCAGTTTTACATTATTATCATTACTGTTATTGCTTTTTTTCTACCTTCCTTCTTCGCGACGACGATTCGATAATATTATTCTCAGTACCGAACAAAAACGAGCGACAGTTAATTGCGAAAATGCGTCTCGGAAAAGCGTACGCTATTTGTATCGGACCGACATACAGGTGAGTAGCAGCGCACAATAAATTATGTATTTGTGCGTCGGACTTGTAAAATAAAAAAAAATAATTCTATGTGTAAAATCTAATATTTCAAGCGAAAAAAAATATATATTCGAAATGAATATTATTGGCGTTGTCCTTTGATATGGAAAATACATTTGTTGTTTTTTTTTTTTTCATCGCGAATGAGGTAATAATTGTTATCGTGCAATAGGTAATGATCTGTTTTTCGACAAAGGTCGTCTTCGAAACGTTCGTGTCCATAACACAATGTGTGTGTATTATATAATAATTTACATAATCATAGGCGAGCAAAGGATTTTTTCCTCGAGCAAAGTAATAGTTTTAGTCGGATCGGTGGTCAAAGCGGCGGGGAGACACTATAATCATCCGATCAGACTTTAACTTGACCTTTGTCCTGTGACGCGCGTAACCAACAGGACGATTAGAATCTTTAAATCATATTAGGCGCCACCCGATAGGTATATTAGGTCACCGCACGGTTTTTTCGCCAAATCGTACTCTCGTTATGAATACATAATTATGTAACAATATGTAATAACACATAATAACCACCGCGAGTGCGTTTCCGCGAAATCGGAGAACAATCGAAAGTTTACGTAATCCAATTGTGCGTGGGCAACGCGGCCCAATGAAAGCCGAGCCGCCCGACCAACGACGGCCGAGCTGCGCGGCGCGACCGATCGAGAGACGCGCGAAAGTTCAGCAGCTTACCGGCTGTGTGCAGACACGACCAGTCTAGTGTCGACAGCGGTTCGGAAAGGTCTTTCTCAGTTTTAACTTTGCGGTTTTTTTTTCATTTTTCTCCGCAATAACGTCGAAATAATGTCGTCAATTTGTTATCGTGTATATCTCGTCGACGACTGATCAAACTTTTTAATCGCGACTTACATCGTTTCACAAGCCAACAACGAACACCGAAACTCGACGACGACTCACCGACAGGCCGTAAGTAGTACCGATTACACATTTTTATTTACAGATAGGTAGTAGTGGGTCACGGGCGCCGACAAAGGGTAACGAAATCATATTTTGCCCCATTTACATAAAAAAAAAATCGCGATTTTTGCACGTATAAAAATCGAACCGTTCGCTTCTCAGTCATATGATTTATCATAACGATATATAACCTCCGTTTTTTTTTTTTATCGCTGTCGTAATAGTACGTAAAAATGTCCGTATTGAGCTCGTTTTTATTTTCAAAATTATCAATTGAATTAAATCGAAAAAATACGCAACTATTGATTTTTTTATTAATTTTTTCACTTTTGTTTTATTATTATCGGTTATTTATCTATGACTTATGGTACCTATTAAACAAGTTATACGAGCAATAACCTAACGGTTTTAAAATAGGTACACCGTCAATCTCTTATTTCATTTAAAACGCGTAGACGATTCATTTATTTGGTGATATTGTCCTACGAATTTACGTATAAAAATATAAAATCAATACGAACGCCGTTCTCCGATCGTTTTCATATCGGTCGTCGCTCGTCCTCTGCGATGAAACACCACCTGTAAAATAATCGCTGTTGTCGCGATCGATCGACTCGTCGGACACACATTATATTACACGGAGTCGACCGGTATCGGAGCCTATAAAACTATAAAACGTTTAACCATAGGTCACGCGTAAATAAATAATACTATGGTATAATGTGCAGTGTGTTTATGAACGAGATTTCAATACAGTCCGAAAGCGCGCCGGCGGACGTTTTATTGAAGAAGGTAGAAGCCGCGATCGAAACGCGTTTCGCCCGTCCGGCGGCGGGGGCGTAGGGAGTAGAATAAAACGTTTTACGACCGAGATCTACTTAATAATTCGAAAAGGATATAAACCGCTCGTAAGCACACATTTCGTCGCCGTACGCTATATACTGTGCAGTATCCGCATTTAGTACAAATAAAATTACTGTTTCTAGATACACGAAACCGGATTCCGATGGCCGATAAAAGGTATTTTAACGGCGAGAAAAGAGAAAAGAAAAAAAATTCGTTTTCGGGCACAGAAAATCACCAACGCCGCGTTTACACCGAGTATGACATAGTTTTTTTTCTAATATTACAATATACCGACATTAATTAAATAAAACAGCTGCAGTGGGTAAATTGTAATTTTTATTTAATTTCGAGTGACAAACGCAGAATACTAAATAACTATAAAAAATATTAAAACACTAGTATACTTTTGAAAATAAATTACTTAAATACTATTTATTTATTATATCTATGGAATTTTCAATCGTAACAAATCGTATTTTACAAGTGTTGTAATACTCATCGAGGAGTAATAAAATATTACCCGAGTAATAAAAGATCAACGCGATGATGGGTTTTTTTTTTTTTTATGGTCCTAAGGGATAAGGCAGTTTAATGTAACACAAAATATTTCGACATGTCGTCACGACATTAGAATCTAAAATCGTGTTAAATTCTTTATGTAATCACTATAATTGGGTGGTTTTTCTTTATTTCACTACACAAAACTATAACGTATGAGGTCAACACGTACGAGACATAATAAACTGAAAAAAAAAAATAAACACAAAAAAAGTGAAAAAGAAAAAAAAAAAATGAAACGTTTTTACTATGTCGTTTTTATTTCGACCAATTAATTCGTGTCGTTAATCTGTCAGACATTATTATTGCGCGCATTGTTATGATGTATAAATACCCGCGGCAGACGATAAATATCGTAAATATTTTCTATAAACCTTAAATAACACTGTTCATACGTTTCTCGAACGATTCGAATAAATCCCAAAGTGTTCATTATTATTATTATTATTTTTTTTCAGGAAACATATCGCCGCGGAGGCGTTATTTCAGGTTTCAAACGTATGAAAAAAAATAGATATGACTTAATATCGTGTACGTTATCCTGTTTTTAATTTTTTCCATTCGAAACCAATTTCAAAACTAAAATATAATATAAATAATCGACGAATGACCTCATACCAGTGAAAACATGCAACAATCGACGCGCAAAAAAATCTTGGATTTCGGCGGGCCGCCAATCGGAACTTTATTTTAAAAGTAAGTTATTGCAAAACCGCATACTTATCTCCCCAAATCTCGCCCCCGATTATAATATACAGTACGGTTGGTGCTTTGAGCTGAATTCGAATCGAACGCGGTGACCACCGGTTCTTCCGCGGTTCTACCACGCGATCGAACGCGGAACGACGGTAAACGATTAAAATTCAGACGTTATCGCCGCGGTCGTATGCTTTTTGAATATTTTAATGTGTTTTCTCGTTTTCTCAAAGTTCTACGATCACCTTCGCCGAACGGGGAGGTGGAATTTTACCTACACCGCATACCTCGTACCAGTGAAAACGTACGATAATCGACGCGCGAAAAAGCTTGGATTTCGGCGGGCCGCCAATCGGAACTTTATTTTAAAAGTAAGTTATTGCAAAACCGCATACTTATCTCCCCAAATTTCGCCCCCGATCATAATAAATACAGTACGGTAGGTGCTTTGAGCTGAATTCGAATCGAACGCGGCGACCACCGGCTCTTCCGCGGTTTTACCACGCGATGTTATCGTCGTCGCGGTCGAATGCTTTTCGTTTGTTTTAATGTTTTTCTCAAAGTTTCCCGAACGGGACGTTTTTCGAGTTCTCGGGGCGTTTGAATTCCGTAAAACACGACTTGCGCGCGTACACGTCGGAGGAGCCGAGGAGCTACGCCGCGGGATACGTTGAAACATCGCGCGTACGATATCGCACATGCACAGGGTAATGTGTTCACGCCGACTAGCAGCCCTCGTCCTGCCTCGACAGCCGCGCACGTCCCGTGGAATTCCGCCGCAGGACCGCCGCAGGTGCTATCGGGCGCGCACACACACGCGCGCGCGCGGTATAATAATATGATGTACGCCGCATTGTTATGGACGACGCGCGCGCATAATAATATCGTGCCAGGCGGCCACCATATATTATTATTATTATTATATTTATCAAGTGTACCGGCAGCCCCATTCATTGCCGGGCCGGACACGCACAATATGTATATATTTATATTATAATATTACAATATGTTATATATACTCTCACCTGCAGCTGGTTCGCATACAACACGCCAACTCGTAAAAATCTCACCCCGCCGCCGCCGCGTCGACACTATGCGACGAAAACCTGTTGGGCCGCGCCGCGCCGTAACGATATAATAATATTATTACGTCGCCGCCGCCGCCGCCGGTATATCGCGTCGGTACGTTTCATTAAGGCGTTTCTGTTGTTATCCTCATTGTAGTACGCATATTGTTGCGTACGATTATTATATTATATGGTATTGTGTTGCGCGCCGCGTGTCCACGCCGATGTTCGTAATGTGCGTGCGATCGATCGAACGGCGCGGCGCGCGCGTGCGCCGACAAAAAGCCCCATTCGATCTCGATCGCTCGATACCGTTTTCCATGATATAATTAATCTCGCGGTTACGTACACATATTAATAATGTAATCCAACGCGAAAGACACTCGGAACGTTTCTCGCAACAGATTAGGCAGATCGTTTATTCGTTTTCATCCGCGCGCGCGCGCGGTCGTCGTCGTTTCGATGAGATACATCCGACAGCTGCCGGCACCGTTTTCGATATCGACGGTCTATTATAATATATCATGCACACGTGGTGTATACATAAATGCACGCGTGCATAGCGCTCGTGTATTGTCAGCGCATTACACATTTATCTGAAAAATCTCCGTGCACATTGTTCCACGCCTGACTGTGGACCGCATTACTCTCGGCGGCGGCGGCGGTACACGTCGCGCGTATAATTCTATTGATCCCGACGGCCGCTATTGAAAACACATAACAATATCGAAAATAAAAACCAAGGTATCCGCGACATGATGTTATCGCGTTTTAATAACATGTGCACGTGACGTCGGGCGCAGATCAACATGACGGTCGTGGGTGCCCGCGACGAAGAAAATAATAAATTAATCTCTCTAAAATTGACACGCAGACGGTACGAAAATAATAATAATAATTTAAACCGACGTTCTGAAGGATACGGACGAGACGATTTAAACGTTGGAAAAAAAAAAAAAAAAACAATAGTTTTCAATTTATTCGCGCACCACTTAAGAGAGACGATAGTGTCAAACGCAAATGTCAATTATTATTTCGAGAGAGGGAGAGGGGAAGACGGAACATCTGACTGTACGTCACGACTGTACTTGATAAAGATATTCAAGTATTGCCATACTGAATTGCGCGGCAGACAACGCACAATAATCGACCCAATCACGGAGAAGTTGAAGTATTACGAGGAGTGAATTCAATTAACACCGATTCTTAGAAAACAATGAACGCGTCGCTCCGCGCGCGGGGCATAATGATGATGATATATACTACGTATATAAACGCGTCTCGGAGCGCCCGAGATTAAATAATAATAATTTGTCTAATGAGGTCGAGTTATTGTTAGGCTCGCCAAACGCCGCCGACGCCGACGACGCGTGAAAAACGAAAGAAAAATCTAGTCGGATCACATCGCTCGATCGCTATGACGTCGTCACTATACCGCGCTCAAATCGGTCACAATAATTTATGAGTGTGGTCGAACTGCTGTCGAAAAAAGGAAAAACAAACCCAATGATTGTCGTAGGAGTCGCGTGAAAAATCTCCCCTACGATCACGGCAACACCTTCGGCCGGTGGCGTCGTCCTTTGCTCGCCGTTCGATTTCCCCACGTCGAACGGATACCGTAGAAAATACGAACGAAAAACTACCCTTACGCGACGGTGAAATAATTATTGCAGTTTCGCGCGGTTAATTGGAAGCCTTGTGGCCCGCGCGCGCGCGCGTTCCCCTCTTCGCGTCGTCGATTCGACTCGCGGGTTTCGCGCAAACGTTATAATATATTATATTAAATCATGTCACGTGCGCGTATTGCGTGGATACTTTGGTGGCCGCGTACGGTGCGAAAAAAAACGAACGAGAAAAACCGCGAATTTTCCACCGCGATCGTATCACAGTATAGTGTATACTCCGTATTATCGTGTTTTTCGCTCGAGAGAAATTTTAAAATAAACGCGCGTTCCCGATACGCGTACATTTACCGCAGATAACGCGATTGTCTCTGGAATAACTTAAAAACACACATGCCCCTTTACAAATACGCGTTCGATATTCGTCATATATATATAATATGTGTGTATGAACGTGTGTTTTGTGCAGTTGGTCGAATTCGAGTATTTACCATTGCATTGTGTCGGATTTCTTACGGTTTTTGTTCGACGATCCACGTTTCTCTTTTGTTCGCCGTACAAGACCCGAACGTAAGCTGCGTTATTATTATTATTATTCCTCGTGACGAAAAACGTATAAAACGTATCTAGAGTCGTAACGTCGTCGTGGTAAACGTTCGCGACTACGACGCGCCTGAATTACAGCGGCACATTTTGAGGGAAGACTCTAAGAATACTCAACAAAAGTCACGTTATCCTAGAGTTTTGAATTCGAAAGTCACTTCTCAAAACCAACCTAACCGAAGAGCGTACAACATTGGGCAATTAATTATTGTGTAAACGATTTTTCTCGACATCGCATACAATACGCTCTTTAGATCGGCGATTTTCAAACTTTTTTTACATTCCCGTTTGATTATCCGACGACTAGTTTTATAAAAGTCAGTCTGAAAACATCATATTATTATGTTTTCGAATAAAGTGCGTTATGAGGACGGCGATTGTTCGTATAGGTCTACAAGGTAATGCAAGTGTACGCCCCGAGTACCGCACAATACGCTACGCGGCGGTTTAGCGAGAACGACAGGTAGACGATTTTTTATTTTTTATTTCAAGAGCTTTGATGCCGAAGCGCATGTAGACAATATACCGTGAACAGGTTCGAAATGTTAACAACGTTTGAACATACGTCGTAATTGACGAACAAACGAACACGGAAAAATATAAAATATAATATATATAATAAAATATAAAAACACTATTTAATCGCCAAGTGCAAACTTTATTCGAGTAAAGAGAGTGTATGAAAATCCCTTTTTGTGAATCTATTTTTATTTTTTTCTGTTCGATAGGAATTCGAAAATAAAAAAAGGCCAACAACATTTCGATATTCCGAGGTCTGTGTGGGGGGGGAAGGGGGCAGGAAGGACTGTTTTGTACAGAGGATATCGCAGGAAAACACCGTAAGTCACAAATCGCGTCCGCAGTGAACCCGCCTGCCCATTGTATGCGCGCAGGTCGAGAACGAAGTAAACCGAAACGACGACGAGTGCCAGAAACGACCGCGGGATCCTAGGTCTTTGACGTGCTCGCGCGCGTCCAGGACTTCATGGGAGGCGAGGGTCTACGCACTCGTCGTCGTATCCGATAGAAATGTTTTTTTTTTTTTTCGTCAAATCACTATATAGTATACCCCTACGTGGGGATACTCTCCGGCACCCCGCAGATTGCACTGCGTGTATTCAACGCGTACGCCCGTGTCTGAACATCTATTACAGCTTATTTAGTCTCTCTCGCTCTCTTTCTATCGATATACGTGCCCGTATAGGTTTATTTTTTATTCGCAGAGTATCGGGAAACGAGAAGGAAAAAAAAAAATCATAATCGAAACACGGAAGAATACCGAATACCAATTATAACAAACCAGTGGCTTTCACTTCCTGTTTCGTGCTCGTCGTCGTGTACGTATATACACATATACGTATATATATTTATGGCGATCTATAAGTGTCTAATCTCTCTATTGTGCTCTGCCGAGGCGACGACGGCGGCGGCGGCGGCGGGGCCGAATCAATTCACAGTTATACGTGGCCGTGCTTCTACGCCGAACCCTCGCGCTACGGCCCTCGGTCCAAAGGGGAACCGCGTCGGAGGGATTTCACGCTCATTGTTGCCGCGCGCCACGACACAATACGCCGTACAATAATATATTACGACCGTGTATACACATATTATATTGTATACGTTATAAACACTGTGCGCGCACACGATATTATATATTATATCGAACGCGCTGGGGGGGACGCCTTCGGAATAAAATACGCGCGCGTAAAACGCGTGTCCGACGAACGTCCTGGACCGTGTGACAATCGCGCGATCCGATAAACGATCGTATACATTTCCTTTTCGACGTTTGTTTCTGGACGTTTCAGCGGCGCCCCCGCTGCCTCCGTCCACCGGCACTCGTTAAAAACTCTGCGTCCCTTATGGAACCATAATAATATGGAAACTACGGCTCCTGCTGGGTTTCCGCTCCGATGAAAAGTCCCGCGCCTAACGAGTCGCGTCTTCCAGAGCGGTCGTGCAGCGTTATCTACCCGTCGTCGTCGGGGGGCGTATGCACGAGCAGGCGATATAATTAACTCGTCCCCGCGGGACAACGCGCGGTCGGATTCTTTTTTCTCATATTTTTATTTCATATTTTCAACGCCCAGAAGCTCGTATAGTTGCGCGCGAAGAAAATATATCGTATACAATCAAATCGTAAATTCATTTCAATATTATCGGCACGTCCATTTACGACGATGGATTACTATTTGGACTTATAAACGCGCCGACTCGTACTTTTAGCTTTTCAACCTTCGGACAACCCCTATACGCGCTTATAAACAATCGAAAACTTTTGGAATTTTCAATTCGGACCGTGTTTTAACGTCACCACAAGACGGTATGATTCGGCTTACAGATCGCGATTACTCGACCCTGTCTCTCGTTTTCTAAATGGAAAAAAATACCCGAGTCGCGTAGTGAAATAATATTTATTTTCATTTAATAATTAATCGTATTATGCGAAACGCGCTTTATCATAACGTCATCAGACGCGTCATTGACACTTTAATGAACATTTTTTTTTCAACCGCAAATCACATATAAATGTGTTTTTCACTTTAAAACGAACGATCCGACAAAAGTCTCTCTCGTTACTTTATCGTGAAAAATGTTAACAGTATCCCACAACCGTACGTGAAATATATATTTAAATATTCGTATTTTATTATTTAAATGAATAAATGTTCCGAATAAATAAATAATTTTTCGCATAAACAGTTATAATATAAATTCTACCATTCTCCGGGTATTACTCTGGGTATATTCAAGTAGCTACGCGTGTAAATCTTCCTCGAAAAACATCGAAATCCACCATCCGTTGGCAATTTTTTCACTCTCAGAAAGGGAGCGAGTAATCACGATCGACAAATTCTTTTCCCGCAACAGTGACGTAAGAATTTAATTATCGTCTAAATCGAAAATCCAAAAAGTCCAATAAACAATAGAAGTACACGACGAGGTGCACACATAAATTACGCGCTCTCGTGTGAAACCACTATAAATACTCGTCCACGAGCAATAACAAAACGGTGTAAACATTTTCAGAAACGAAATAAAATAAATATTTATTCTGCGCGCCCGCGTGGGAGTCCTATAAAGTTTCGGGGAAGGCTCCCCCCCCCTTCCCCCCGGTATAGAATCCGGACGAATATCGCATCCGTTATTATTATTATTATTATTATTATTATGATTTCGTTCTGTCGAAACGGTTTTCCGTCAACGTTCGAGTAATAATAACGCGTAAAATATTATGTGAACTATACGACGCGCGGGTTTCGCATTTCAACCGTTCATATTATTATTATTCTGTAAGCCCTCCACGGTTGACGTCTGGTGATGGGCACAATGTGCGTATTATGACGTTTCCAACGGGTAGGATTTTAAGAATCGGCGATAACCTTTGATTTGTCGAGCAAAAAAGAACGTGTAACGACAGTGTAACATAATATTATACATTCGTATTATATTATAATACAGAGAGAGAGAGAGAGCGGGTTCATCGGAACGATCGTGTTATTATTGACGTGGTCCGACAACCACGTCTCAGACACGGTTAAGAGCGGGCGCAGAGTCGTATTCCGATCGAAAACCGTTTTGGGAAACAAGTCTAACGATATTTTTGCAAAAAAAAAAACGTAGTATAATACTTACCCCGTACGCGCGCGCGTTTGTGTCTAAACGACAGGTTGCAATTGTCTAGAATTTTGAACGGTAGATCATTGTAAACCGTGTAAAGATTTTACCACGCGGTTACTCGACCGACACGATCGACGCGAGGTTGACGCGAAACCGTGTCGCGAGCGTAAAATACAAAATTAATATAACAGTTATTCTGTGAGTTTGTACGGAATCGACTTCACGCGAGTACGATTCGATCGATTTCACTCTCACTCTCCTCCCTCGATATTATCGAGACTCGGGCCGAATTTTTCGCGCTAGAAAATTCCCGACGCGTTATTACGACGATACGTTAACGTACGATTATACTAATTATCGTATTTCTATTATTATACTAATTGAAATATCTACGATTGCGGCGTTCGCGCGGCGCGTGATCCGTGCAGCCGTTTTTTTTTTTCTTCTTTCTACGAATATTTATACGTTTGTCTCTGCGGTCGTTGTACTACTCGAGTCACTCGTAATAATAACAACGACTAAATCCGCGGGGTCCGCGTAATATTATCATATTATATAAGCTGCGTCCATACCACCCATAACGATTACACACTATACATCGACACCGGTCATTATACACGAGACCTACGCCGTAAACGAAGCGTATTTAAATATTGAAATCAACCACTCCTATCGCCGCCGCCGCGATAGCAAACACGTACGTCGTATAATATATAATAATCGAGTGTATATTATTATTATATAGGTGCCTCTCGCATGGGAATAAGTTCAAACAAACCTCTCGGACACGTCTGTTTATTGATTGATCGTTTTCGGTAACGCGCAGAGGCACGCGTGACAGAATTTCCGTATATTATTATAATATTCTAATATAAAAAAAACACAATGCGTTTCATTTGTATCGCGTGTAGGAATAAGATATATAATACGCGCGCGAGCGCGCGCGCGTTTAAACGGGTTGTGTTCTACGCGAAATCCGACACGAATTGGAAATCGCGGAATTTCAGACTGTCGCGCGACGTGTCGTCTCGAACACGACGAACGATAGAAACCGCGTCTCAGACGACGTTTGCACGAAAACGGTCCAGTTTGCGCCCGTCGGTTTACGATATTATCATTGCCAGCCGAACGATTTTTTTTTTTATATCTTTTTCATCGACAATACACTACTTATTGTTGTCACGAGACGACGACGGTTATAATAAACGTGGCCGATATCAGTTCTTGCGTTGAACAATACGGCGTTGTTCAGAAAATGAAATTACGATTATTATTGTTCGTTAAAAACATCGCTCTATCGGGTTTAATAACGAGTTCCGGTCAGACGAATTATTATAATCTCTGTCCGCCGGCGCATCGTATCGATGGGGATTTTTCACGAACGGTTGCGTACGCGAAAACTAAAATAATCATTCCGAGTCCCGCTCGAAACAACAATAAAAATAAAAAATAGGTCTAAGAGAGTATTATGTAAAAGAAAAGTGCTTAAACATTTACGACCGGTTTCGAATAAAATCCATCGTCAGGTAGAAAAAGCGCACATGACTTATAGCGCACCTTTAAACATAATATTTAATTGTATTTATTTTATTTTTCATTTATCAATAATTGTTATAATTGAGTAAGCGTTATTATTAGTAAAGTTCGTGACTTGTTGCACTAAATATATACAATTAGTGTCGTCTGTGTTGACGAGACACGCACACAAAAATACGCCGAAAAAAACCGTGACAACGTATTTTACCGAGACAAAGTTGAAAACTGTGTAATTTCACACAGCCTAATTGTGTTTAGCCTCTTACGTACGTACGTTTTTAAATATTTTTTGTACGACAGATAATATCGTCGTCGTTTCTTTACATATTGCGCATTAAGCAACAGTTCAATTTTTTTCAACCGAAATTGCTCATCGATCTTTCGAAATCTCAAAATACGCATAAACATTTGTTTTTAATTTTGCTATTCCGGAATCGCTACAACCGGTTAGAACACATTTTGAACCTCGAATTTCTTTGTTTAGAAATTTCTTCCGTCGTCGTCCAACGAAAACGTGCGAATCGAACGAAAATCCCGCCGAACCCCATGGTCATAATAATAACTTTAACCGTTCCCACAGAAAGGACAACGTTTTTCCTTGCGTTTACTGATCGTCACTGAAATTATAGTTCAGAACGCAGATTTCGGGGCCCCGTCAACTATTTCATCGTATAAACTAAGGTATGTTTTTATAGTGTTTTTTTTTTATTATCTTTATTGTATTACAACACGTTGACGTTAGAATTTTGTAAATACATCGAAACGGTCCCCGCGTGCGATTGTGTCGTAGGAATAATACGATTTTACGACCATTTACAGTCGATTCGAAAGCCGCGAGACTCTCGACCATTGTGTACGTCGTAATGCGTCGATTCGGACAAACGGATTACCGAGCAACTCCGGGCACACGGATATCGGACGATTTCAAAGTCGCGCGGTTTTTTTACAGGGGATTCGATTCGAACGCGCGCAATCACAGCGGTCGCGACGTTATATATAAAGACTTCCGGACGGCGGCGGCGGCCTTCGGAAGGAACGGGGGCAGGTAATAATATTATATAATAATACGCGCGCGAAAACGTCTTCGCACACACGACGACGACTACGCGGGCGACAAGCCTCGGCGGTGTGTTGAAGCTCGACGGTATTATTATGTAATGTGTCGTCGACGAATAATAATAATAGCATAATGGACCGATGTACCGAAAATTTAATACCGCGCGCGCGCGCGCGCGCCTCTCGCCCGTTGTTCGCATGCGAAATAAGTCGCGTTCACCGTCGCGTTTCATTTCCGCTCGGAGAGCTTCTTTTGTGCGCGCCGCCTCCGCCCGCGCCGCGCGCACTTCCGGTCGCGGGCCGCCGGCGAGACCGCCCCTGCCTCCCCGCCCATCGAAACAAAAGTCACCCGGAGACTTTGGCAAACTTGGCGCGTTATTATTATTATGCCGTCGTGTTCTCCGCCTTTCTCGCGTCGCCCGCACACTGTCGTCGTCACCGAGGAAGACACGTCGCCCGTTTATAATATATAATATACTATTCACTCGTGTGCGCGTGCATAATATACATGACGTAGTACTTACCCCGTTTGTAGCGAACGTGATCCGGCCGCGGCTAATACACCGCGTTTATAACCGACGGCGGCGGTTTAGCGGAGAGTACTGCGACGTTTCACGCGAGTAACTCGAAATACGATACCGGTTTTTTCGTTCGACACCCATGGACATTTTTTCCCCACGATTTCCGAAACGCTATATATTGTGTGTCGAATGGAAAAAAGTAATCGTTTTCAGCGCGTTATTATGGAAAAAAAACGACTTTTGTCACTCTCCGCGGAGATTCGTCATTAGTAAAACTCCGGAACGGTCTCGTACGTCATCTAACAATATTAGATATCGTTAGAGCTGTGAATTAGAAAATCGTTATTTTATTTTCTCGTCCCCCGAAACATTGTTGTCTTAGCGCCGAGTTCGAATCGGGTACGACTAATAATTACTATCTTTTTTCGTATCTCGCGTTTTCCACAATATTTTCATCCGTTCGAATATTGTTCGCACGCGTTTTATCGACAAATTCCAAACGGGACAAGCGGTATCGTCGGAATGAAGTGCGTTACGATTCCGTGAGATTCGTGCAATCTGTGCAACCGACTACGTCGGTAATAATAATTATAATTTTTGATTTTCAGCGCGTTTCGATCGCGTTTTTTTGCAACATTCGAAATGTATTTTTCAAGCAGCATGTCTAGCGCGTCGAATTCGCAGCCCCGAATTTTATCATTATTATAAATATCGTTGACCTACAACGGCGGTGTGCCTGGAGGGGTGCCGGCAGAATCGTCGTCGCCCGGTTCCCGGATAACACCGATACGACATGTTCTAATATAATATACGGATGTACGGTAACACGACACGCTCGTATTGTACATGTTTACGTCGCGCATACAGGGTGGGCCCGCGTGGAAAAGAAACAAACAGTAAAACGACCACTTGTCGTCGTGCGGAACAAGAGGCCTCATCAAAAAAGCGTTACGCTAATCTAAAACGAACTCTCGATAATAAAATCAACACATATAATATATTCAGTCTTATAAAAACTACAGTGCCAGTCGGGGGGAATAGAAAACCCTCGTCTATCGATATGATATTATTCTTTGCTTTTCGTAAACGCTTACAAAACCGGTCGAAATAATATTGTCGTCGTCGAAAATCGCACTGATTTTCCGAAATTCGGTCGATATTTTTTAGTTCGTCGCGCCGCCGCCGCCGCCGATGGCCCACCCTGTATGTATACAACGCCGTCGCGGCCGTTGTATTATTCTCCGCGCGCCGTTATTATAACGAGGTCGGTGTTCTCGACGTCGGGACACGAGCCCGGCGCCCCCTTCCGGTAAAACAGTCTTGTACACACCGGTGTAATCATTAAGGACCGTAATAACCGTCGTCGTCGTCGTCTAACGCGTGTCGTCCGCGTTGTACGTATTATTTTATACGCGAGCGCGCTTTACGTTTCTACGAATCGCGGCGGCTGCTGCTGCTTGTCGTCGTGTCCTGCGATATTAATATACATTTTAACAAAGGGCGGTCGCGTGGTCTCGTGAAATTTATCTCACTCAAAACGTTCCAAAAAATAAATGGAAATTTAAAAACGTTTTTCCAAGCCAAAGATACATCCAGTATCTCTTTGGAAGCACTTTGAAAGCACGTCGGTGCGAATAATGTGCGTTACAATAGTATATGAGACAACGAGACTCGATGCAGTGCGACGTTAACAACTATGTTTTAAATTATTTATTTTTTTAAAAACTCATATGTCCTGAAACGTTTAAATATACGTGAAATAAAAAAATGCATTTCATTGTTTTACTTTTAAAAAGGTGAAAATAGAGGCGGTAGCTATGAAGGTTTGACATTCTGACGTTTTCAACAAATCGAGATGGGAATCAGTAGTAAGATTGGACGTATCGACAACTTAAGACGCTTCTAAACAGGATTTTAGCTTAAAATATTATTGAACGACGAGTCCAGGACGAACTATGAGTTGTGAAACTATTAGATCTAAATCAGTATATAAATATATTCGGGTATTAATGGAAAACGATGAAAATCGAACGCGTTTTATTGACAGTAATATTTTTTATTCAGAAATAACCGAAACACGCACTAAAAGAAGAAATAATAATAATTGTGCAGTTTCAATCGGAAAAAATAAATCGTTAAATGTCAAATCGTCGAGTATACAAAAAAAAAAAAAACAAAAATCCAATCGTCATAAAACGTATAACGTAAAAACTAAACACATACGTCACACAGTCGACCGAAAAAAATATGCAAATGCATACGAATTGACGTTCAGACGGTAACTGTTATGATAGAAATCTTTAAAACGTCAAGTCCCGAGCTACGGCTGTGTCAAAAACGAGATGAGCTGTTCAGATTATTTTTTCGTGCCACAACACGAGAAAAACACAGCGGCACAATCGATAAAAAAAAAACAACACATTGTTTCCAAGATTTTACGTCGCGTCACACCGCGAAACAGGGGTCTACTACACTCGCCGTATAACATATTATTCATGCTATTGGTGAAATTTCGCGTGTATTTTTTTTGTCCGTCGTATAGTTTGCGCGTTCGCGAGCAAACACTGTCTAAATCGATTATGTCACTGTAATTAGCAGCCAAGTGTGCGCGCAAACACGCGCTGAGAAATTCGAAACGAAGAAAAGACACCACCCCTCGAAAAATCCGTTTTCCGCGACGGCGCGCGACGATTTGAAAAACATTTATTGTTCGTATTCAACACGCTGTTCGGCGCTCGTTATGTGACGCGCATTTTCGGCGTTCGTACGATATACGATTGTCACGGCGGCGGCGATGTGCGCTGCCACGTGAGCGTGCGATCTCTCACGCGCTACGAAAGTCTCAGGTTTTCAAATTTTCCACGCGCCGCGTTCTACATACGACAGCGCGTCTCTGATCGCTTTTAACGCGTTTTCATAATATAATATATACAGTAGAAATCACTATAACGAGCATCGCTTAGAACGAGATACCGCTTACAACAAGCAAAACGTTAGGTCCCGGCACGAGCCCATATGATTGTATGTTAAAATATACGACGTCTACAACGAGTATGGTTATTACGAGTATGGTTATTACTTGACTAACGACCTTCCGGTTACTACGAACAGGTACCCGCAAGATAAGAACTTTTGGCTATTATTTAGGTCAATTAAGAAGAATATAAAAAAGAATAACATTTTTAGTGGCCGCCAACATGACCGGAACCGATAAAAGAAAACTCCTTGTTATTGGAAAGTCGAAAAGCCCTCGGTGTTTTAAAGGAGTTTCATCACTTGCAGTATTTTATGAAAATAACACCAAAGCTTGGATGACCTCAGCAATTTTTGAAAAAACCCCTTAATTATTAGGATGATGAGTTACGCCGTAAGAAAAAAAAAATTCTACTGTTTGTAGACAACTGTCCAGCACACCCATCATTGAATTTGAAATTTATTTTAAACTCATATTTTAATCGGTTATGACGAATGCTCGTTCTAACCGCATACAACGAGCTACCTCTTATAACGAGAAAAACTAGCTGGCCCTTGAAACTCGTTATAACCGATTTCTACTGTGATATTATGGCGAAAGACCAAACGAAGCAGCTGTCTAAGGACACTAATCTTCGCAGAGTGTCGATATAATCAAACGCCGCTGATTAGATATTATATTATTTAAATTTCTCTAAAACTCGACCGCGTTCCGATCTTATGCGCGATCGGAAATTTCGGAAACGTTAACATACGAACATTATCATACACACGCACACACACTTATATTTGTATATATTGTATAAAAGTATAAAATAAAATTCCCCAAACACGTGGGTGTGTGTGCGTTATATCGAAGTACGTGCGAACGTTCGCGTTTCACTGCGTGCGGTTCAAACCGGCACTATCCTTTTATATATTTACGCAATCGGCATCGTTGTTATTCCGGTCGTACCCACGCCGCAAGACTACTATATAATATAGCGATTCGCGTGTACGTTATTGTATCCGTTCGGCGACGGTTCCCCTTAAAAACGTCTCGTTTTTGCGCGCCGCATATTTTCCTGCCCACCGCGTTTTTCCCGAAATGCCCTCCGGCACATACGCGCGCGCGTGAACGTCGATAAAACGTACGGCGGCGGAACGAACGATTTTCCACGCGCGACAAAAGATGCCCGACGTTCGTCTGCCGAGGAATTCAAATTAGTATCGGCCAGTGCCGCAATTATGAATTCTGAGACCCGTGTGCAAGGATTTATTTAGAGGCCCCAAATCAATAATATATTTATTACTTGATCTTTGTATTACTACGGACATTTTTTAGTATTTTTTAGTACTATAACTTAAATATTTGACGGATTCGCGGAACCGATCAGAAGAATAAATTGTGTAAATTTATAAACATTCGAGCTTCTAAATACCTCCTCTATAAATTAGTATAACGAATAATCAAAAAAATAATAAACAACTTAATTCAGTGATCCAAGTCTATAGTATCCATACAATAATTATTTGAAATATTTCGCAATAACAGAGAGGGCCCCTGCGATAATGACTAGTATTCTACAAAATTATGTCATACTTTATAATATCATTTTCGTAATTTTATTCCTATAATAATTTGTACGTCAATAAAGTTGAAGTCCTCATTAAGTGACTATAATCGATAATAGCAACATTACAGTCAACATGAAATAACAACAAAACTATAAATCGGTACTAATAAACTACTAAATACTATTATAATAATATAACAACCATGCTTTTACTATCGCACCAGGTTTTCATGAAAAAGAATATTACTGATATCATCAATATCCGTTTACTATGAAACCGAATTATTTACAGATCCAATGAAGCTTGCATGATATTAATTATCATCTACTCATGCTAATAATAAATTCATTGAAAACAATTACAAAAAAAATCAAAAAACTTTCGAGGTACGAGCCACGAGGAAGTAAAGAATACCAATATAGGCTGAATTCATTTTGAAACGGACAATCTTCAATTTTTTGCTTATGGTTTGGGACTTTGGGAGGCCCCTAAGAACCGGAGGCCCGTGTGCATCGCACACCTTGCACACCCAATTGTTGCGGCAGTGGTATCGGCCAGGTCACACAGTACCCAGCGCGTCGTACCGGACGAGCGTTGAATAAAAGAACAATTCGATACTTGCTTTTTATACGTCGCCGCACCGTCGAAACTCACAATTCAGTAACAAATAATAACCGACTGCGATGGCCTGCGATTTTCCCGCGTCCGAATGATTTTATTTCCACGCGATTCGTCGGACCGATCGGTATTCGTGTTTTACGCGAACAATTGTGCGGTTCGAAACGTCGCGCGTCGTCGGCGAAACGAAACAACGACGTCACCGATTTTGTACGAATAAAAGTGCATGTATTTCTAATACGCAAATTGTTGCTTCGATTAATATTAGTGGACCGCATTGGCGTATCGTAAGAACAACGTGAGATCGTCCGAACAGAATAACTAATATAATTTATTTCTAGTAAAAAAAGTCGCGTAAAATTATCGCTAATTTCGTCTGTAGTTATATTTCTCTCGTCGTCTATAGTCGAACTACTTCATCTCGGCATAGAGTCGACCGACGTCGTTTCGTATCGCGATTCACCGATTACATATTATGATAAAATAATAATTATAATATCCGCGGATTTGCGCGTCAACATACATACTGGAATTCCGATCGAATATTTAAGAACATAATTATTTCAGTATCGTTAAGTCGTACGTTTGTATTTTTTTTTTCTTAATCGAAAACCCAGTGAGCCCCGCACACAGTGTAAGCTAATTAATTCGACGAAGAATGAGAAGAAAAAAAAACTTCCGAAAGTACGTATATTATTATATACGTCGCAAATAATTCGCAGCGAGTGCAGACCCTTATTCGTCGAGTTTTTATTACTTTGTTGCACTTTGTAAAAAGTTTTGAACTCGCGCACGCAGTTCAACACACGTCTCGCAAATATCTATATATATTACATAATGAGTTTCGCGTCTGCTTCGAATAATATAAAAATCGGCGTTTTGTGCGTTATTTTATACGTCGTTTCCTCAAACTTGTTTTAAAATAATCGTGTTCGAGTCACGTTTTAGTGCGAATATATTTTTATTTTTTCCAACGCCACAAAACCGTCGGAAGTCACCGACTTTGCCGGTGCAAAACGATTAATTATCGTGTCTCTACGGATTTCTAAATAAACCATTACAAACACTATCTCTGGATGGTCGTGTGTGAATTTCAAAATATGATAGTTTTGCGCATTTTGTCATCGATCCGACGGCAATTAAAGTGGGAAAAAAATCGCGGAAAGTTTTGTCGAACAACTACGGCAGTGCGCGTCGTCATAACAATAAGTCTCAAAACTCTTTAATTAATGCAAAAATATGCAGTCAGCTGTGTATTTACGGATTTTAGAGTCGAAATTAAAACGGTCTGTATTATTACGCGAGTCGGAAAAGTCTGAACTTTGTGTCTCCGTAAACGTAAACATTTCAATTGAATTTCGATTTAATTTTCAACTACACCTAAACGATATATTATAATATTTATATACATAATATTATTATAACTGTTTTTAGTTGACGAAACACGCCGTGAGACGACGAGTGACAAACGTTACGGACGAACTATAAAATGTTAATTGGAAAAATTATAAATACGATTCCGTTCCGAGGGAATATATACGTGACGATAAAGTGACGGCGGCGCACAATAACGTTTTGATTTTCGCATTGTGAAAAATGCGGCGTTCGAGAGAAAACGACGGCGAAAAAAAACGAGAGAGAAAATAAGAGAAAATAAAAAAACGAAATAAAAAATTACCATCGGCGCGGCGGCGCGAGCGCTAATAACGTGAGTAATTCTCCGGCTTTGTTTATCGGGACGTAATAAACTACACCGCTCAAAGGCTGTTCGCGGGCTTACAGGCGCGCATGCCGTGTTATTGCAGTAGAAAGAGGTCGTAAAACCGGAAATAATTACCATTTTATATTATATTTCGAGCGCGACTTTTCATAGTCGATGATCGCGTCGTCGTGATAATACGATGGGCGCCGGAACAATGAGGGTCAACCCTGCCCCCGCGGACGGTTTCCTAGAACTTATGCTCCCGTGTCTAAAACACATTGGTCGTCTTCTTTAGTTTTTCATTTTTGCGTCGAATATAGAAACGAAACGAAAATATATTTAATATACATTAGGGTGGCCCTTAAAAATAAATATTTAAATTTTTTTAGCGTCCATTTTTCTATAATACCTAATAAAATACGAATCACAAAATTTGAAATCGATCGTTCGATTTTAAGCCGTGCCCCCGGGGGCACTTGAAGTCGAGTAGTATTTTCGGATAGGAAATTTTATGACGATTTCAAAAACGTCATTGTCGTCATCGTTACATAATTTCTTACAGATATAGTGACAATTTTATGTTAAAAATAAGTAAAAGCTCAAAAAATCCGATCAAATTGTTTTGTTTTTTTTAATATTATTTGGTATACTAGTCGAACGGTACATATTACATGTACTATTGGTAAGTAACCATAATTAAAACAAGTCGGTGGCTTTTTTTTTTTATTAAAGACTTTTTATTTTACTAGCCTTAAATTGTCGCCTCAGTTGGGAAAATCTTCACCTTCGTCTGTATTTTCTGTGCCTCAGCCCCAGCGGTTCAAAAATTGTTCCGGCGCCACTTTACTATAATATTGTGCGCGAGAATATTATCACGACCAGACGGATCGTGTGACGACAGAACGAAAAATCGTAACAGCGATCGAGTATTTTGGTTTATTACAGTTTCCATTTTGATCGTCGCGCGTCCGTTTGTTATTATGCGCGTTTAACATCGTTGTGCGTCCCGTACGAGAAATGAACAACGGCGGCGAAACGACGGCGTCTGCACTGCAATTCGATAATTCCCGAGTCGCGTAGCGTATTCACTATAAGTGTATTAGAATTACGAATAAAAAAAAAAAATAAAAAAATAACGTCATTGTGTGCGGATATTCGCTTTAATCGCGTTGTTATAACTTTGGCCCCGCATTGTCGGCGCGACAAAGAATAAACAAGTATACCGTTCGACGGGCGGGCGTTCGGATAATTCGAGGAAACGGTTCAATAAATCTGCGAACGTTTGTTGTGCGCGAGGGTAAAGGTCACCGCACTTTTGTGCGCGTTTCTCGCATGAATATAAAAGTTGCTTAATCGACTTTGAACAAACGATTGTTTGATCCGTTTCTCGAAAATGTTTCAGATGTTGACGGTTATAGAGTGGGTATACCTTGTATTTCACATCGTATTCCCCCCCCCCCCCCCGGGAACATATTATTTTTGATTACATTATTATAATAATATTGCCGTTGCGGACTCGAGCGATTTCTTTTTGTAATTTCGTTTCCGAGTCGTAAAAATATTCTTTCTAGGTTTTTTTTCACTCCATACGGATTATTATAATAATGTCCGGCGCAACGGAACTGTACTCGAACTTTTCCCCGCAACTATTTGATTTCTTATGCGCATAATATATTATTTTTATTTCGCACAAATCGTTATTGGTTGTCGACGTGTGGAAAATCAATGATTCAAATAATATTGTAAATCGGTGAAAATGTCAACGGAAAAAGGGGAAACGAATCTAATGTTTTAACCGGAAAACAACCTCGCGTTTTCGTCGGCTTTCAATTATTAACCGTTTGACTGTCGGACTGTCGCGGGACTTATCGATCGCGTCGATTTTCAAAACGATACGATTTCATTGTGAACAACACACCGCGTCCATCAGATAATATTATAATAAACGCGTTTCGTTTCCGAGCCGTCCGGGTCGTCTCGCCCGAAAATGACCGATTGGTTAATTCCATCGACAACGCGATAATAATACCTATTATACACACACCTCGCAGACCGCGCGCGGACGAGGATATTAATAATAATTCCGGTTGGAAGAGTGAAATCGTTCGAAAAGATGGACCGTGATGAATGCGATACTTCAGTGTTTGATTTATCCCGAAATCGATCGTCGAAGATGACTCATCCACGTACAATAAACACACGGGTAACGGCGCTTTTTTACGGAATAAAAATCATACGGGCGCGCATGTATTGTGAATTTAATTTAATGTCTCTTTTGGTTTTTTTTCAAAAAATTGTACCTGTCATTACCATATCAAAAAGACCAAGTGATGGTTGGAAAACAAAATAAAAATAAATGTGTTTGCGACACGAGAGCTTATGACTTTGGTACGTATATTTATTTCCGTCGTAACTCAAAATTCGTATTCTACGAATTTGGTTATATTGGTTTGATGAAAATAATATTTTTTTAGGTTAAACTACCCGAATAATCGGGCTATTTCGACGAAAATGTAGTGATATTTTTTTCTACTATAGAAAAACACAGCAATAATAGTTATTACTATTATTTTTGAACGAAACAAACGTGTGAGCATATTTATTTTTTTTTTGTTTTTTAAGCGAAATGTGTAATATATAATAGGCGATAGAAAACAGTCGGTATAATTAAAAAAAAACAATACCTACTGTGTACATTTGTACAAAACAATTCGACGAATAATCAAAACTTCAATGCTGTCTGGTAAAATCTGCCGAACAAAAACAAACTTTCAAACGTTTCGAATACGCGTGTAATCGATAAAATGTTTATTATATATACTTATACTTATATATATATATATATGTACCAGGTATATATATATATATATACGTATATTAGTATATAAGTACCGACAATAACAATGGGTATAAAATATTAGAAAAGTTTCGGTGCGGTTGCGAGCCTTTGATTCGATGATCCAATATAATATGTACGTACTACTTATACCGCATTAACCTTCTTAACCGCTTCTCTGTACATACTTTTTGCGGGGCGTGCGCCGCTTACTTTTTTTTCTTCTTCTTCTTCTTCTATCGATGATCTTGCCGCTCGCGCGTTTAAAAACCGTTGGGGTAGCCATTAGTCGCTTGACTGGAAAGCAAAATGTAAGTACGGTTGCCGTAAACGGGTGGAAACTCAAGTATACCTTTTTTTTTTTTTTTCGATGATAAGTCTGGCGGTGAACTCGAGTGCTTAACCGTTTTTTTATTCGCTTTACAACGCACATGGCACAAATAGACATGTTTATGGAACAAGCGTTGCGTGATCTCCGAATTAGCAATACACGTTTCCCCCGTCGCCGATTGCGTACGAATGAATGGTTTTTAAACCCATAGAAAATAATTTGTTTGAATACAACCGTATTGTACTTTGAAATGGTGTTTTATTGTACCAATCGCATATATATATATATGAAACTTATTTGAACTTCTTATTCTCGCGGTTTGACCTATTATACTCGCGGATAAATATTCAAAATATATCGCGTTTTTGCGATTACAACCGGTAAACTTAAAATTCCGAGTTTCAACCGTTTCGTTTGTCGTAATAATAAGCACGTCGTACCTCGAACAATGTATTATCACTAAAGTCCGGATTTGTATGCACTCAAAAAGGCCAAAATAATATTATGCATTTGTGCATCAAAAAACTTCAAAATATGCACTTGATATGCTCTTATTTTTTTTTCATAATATTATGCAAAAATATGCTCTTATACCCAAAATATATGCATTTTAATATTTATTTTTTTATAGACACACGTCTCGTGTATTTTTTTTTTATTAAAACGTGGTTTTTTTGTTTTCTTTCAGATTTCATCGAGACGGAAAAGGAATCCCGCGGTCTCTCGCGCACACGTATCGTCGAATGGGTTGTATAATGAGACTCGGACGCTCGCGCAGTAGTCGGTCGACGACGGGACGTACGAGCAAGGCAGACGTTCGGTCGCCACTTCACACACACACACACACACACGCGATCGACTGGTCGTCAAGCACACCTGTTGCTGCGCGACGTCGACCTCGGCACCGTACAACAACACGAAAGTAATAGTAACAATACTAATAATAATAATAATATATGAATGACGATTACATAGTAGTTATGACGTGTATATTATAATAACGCGTGATTCATCCGCGGCGCGGATATATATATAATAATAATAACGATAATATATTATCGCGTGGTGTGCGCGGGCGAGAGGGTAATATAAAAAACGTTGTGGAAAGAATACGACGTTCTACCGAACGAGGCCTAATGTCCGTCCGCGCGGCGAAGAAGAAAAAAAAAGGCCACATTTTTTCGTCACCCCCTCGATGCCGCCGCCGCCGCCGCCGTCGTCGTCGCGTTCACTTCCCCCGAAGCGCGCGGCGGGACTTATAATAATAATAGTAATAATAATAACAATCGACCGGTTTAATTCCCATTGTGCGCCCGCAATGTCCTTTCTGTACATAAACATTCGTCGAGGGATCGTATCGTTTGGATTCTTTTTATTTTCGGGTTTTTTTTTTCCTCCTCCTCGTCCTCCGTCTTCTACTACCTACTACTACACACTTCGGCCTAACCGGATTCCTGAATAGAAAGAACGAAACGGATGGGAAAAACTGCCATCTCGCGTACAATATATATACATACATACTCGTATATACACACGCGCTGCGGTACAATACAAACGCGTTGTATTATAATATTATATATCATTATAATATTATTATATGTGTGTCTCGAGTAACACGCACTCGCTCGCCCGCGCGCGCACGCGCACGCCAGCGTCGTCGAACGTGCGATAAAATATTTCAACCCACGTCTATATTATACATTCGTATTATAGTACCTATTCTATTATTATTTTAGACCCTCTCGCGAGTGTCTTCTACGCATGGCGCGTCCCTCGCTCCTGCGCGGGCGACGGCAACGGTCCCTCCCCGCGATTTCTCGCGATTTTCTATGGGAGACGTGTATGAGTGTACGTTCACCTATTATTATACGCTTCGCGTGTGCGCGTACACGACGACCGACGCGACGTCCATTCATGAAAAGCCGCGATCGCGCGCGACGCCGCGGGTCAATAACATTTCACACACAATGGCTTTTTCCACCGCGAACAAACCCGCCGACTGACTACCGGTTGCCGTCTCCCGACGCATTTTCTAATTGGATTTATTGGAAAAACGTATACGCCATCACGAAGTTATAGGAGCTAAAATAGACAAAATATGCAAGGAAAAAGTATGATATATGCATCAAAAATTTGAAAATATGCAAAAAATATATTATAATATGCAATTTTTTCTATTAAAATATAACTGAGTGGTAAAAAATTAATACTAGTTATAAATATGAGATGATAAATGATTGGTAGGTGTATTGATTATAATATATTGATAGTCAGGTGATTTAATCTAAAATTATAAAAATACAATTTTATAAGTTTTGTAATATATTCAATAATTATTTTACATAATATTATATTTTACATTGACAATTCTACAATTGTCAAATTTGCTATCTGCATTTTTATTTTATTGATTATTGACTACAAACATATTATAAAATTCCATAAAGTAATACATTTTTCATGTCAATTGTATTAAAATCCACATAGTTTTACTAAATGTGCATTGTTATGCACAAAAAAAACACGAATATGCAACTTTTAAGAAAACTACCAATATATGCGAAAATATGCAAAATTAAAACACCAAATTTCAATTCATTAGGTTATAGAACAGATTTTTAGCTCACCTAGCTATAAATAGAATATACAGACAAAAATATGCAAGTCCTATAACTTCTCGTCCCTAGCTATCACGTTGCCCCGGAGATCGACGCGAAACTCGCGCGTTTAATTCGTTCTAAAAATAAACGTCGCGTTCGAATTATTCGATTTCCACAATGTTTTTTTACCGTATTTTTAGACAAATTTGTTGTCGTGTACGAGACGGCTTTTTATACTTGATTTCAACGACGCGCGCGTCGGATCGTTGAGAGTGTTTTCCACGCGCATTCGTATAAAGGCGTCTCGAACGAACGCGTACGGGCGTACATAATCGTCTGACCGCGCGTTAATTATCACGAGTATATTGATAACCGGCGCGGCGCGGCGTCACCCGCTGCTACTTCACGACACGGCCGCAGGAAATCGTATTTGACTGTAATAATTTTTCTCCGATTTCGTTATAAATCATCGCGCGACTCGCATGCCGAGGTAGGTAGGTAACGCGCGCGTTATGCCTTAATCGTTGTTTATTGGTCTCGAGTAATCCACGCCGCAGCGCGCGCGCTTATACGTTTCACGCGCTCGTATAATATTATGAATTTTCTTCGACGACGGGTGGTGTGCGCGGACGATACGTTATTTATGTCACGTACGTTTCCAACTCTCTGTTTCTGCTAAGATCTCTTTTCGTCCGAAACCAGAAAGGATTTTGAAACGCGTCGTCGGGTCGATATTTTCCGTGAAATCGGCCGTTTTCCGATAAACGATAATCGTCCTCGCGTGCCAATAGTTTCCAAAAATAAACGCCACACCGTGCTCGATTCGAGGCGACCGCAGTTTGAGAACCTCTGATCTACACCGATGAATAATTTACAAGATAACATCACGGACGCCTCGCCTAAACTCGAAAAATTCGCATACGTTTGCGTTGCGCGACTCTTGACGTCATCAGTCTTCGCGCGTCATACGGATTCGCTTCGAAAGGATTTCACAAGAACACGCGCGTCATCACGCGAACGTAAAAACGACCGTGTCGCAGATCGGAACGAGTGTGTGTGTGTCGACGACTAAAAAACACGCACGCGGTCGTGGTTTTTTTTTTTCAATTCTCCCGTCGTTTTTTCCGCCGTTAAAACATAACAACCGTTTCGCCGGCGACTTCCTCGCGGACGAAAGAACGCCGCGCCGTCCCGGAAGAGCGTATCCGCCGCGCGTGCGCGACGACGACGACATCGAACACTCGCCCTAATGTCATCGCGACAATGGTAAAATTACAATAATCATAATAATTATTGTAATATCGTTATGTAAATCGTCGTCCTCCTGCCGTTTTGCATTCGCACTCGGCGCCAACGAGTTGTTGTCGTACACGGGGCCGCCGCCGTCAATGGACCGCCGCGTCAAGTGCGAAAACATAATGGTGTGACATTCCGCAGCGCTATTATTACGTTCGCGTCCGCGTGTTTTCTCCGTGTAAATTACCATACGTCGCGTGTTTTTATTTCCTCTCCCCCTCCCCCCCTTTCTCGTGGTCGTTATTTATTTCCATTCCCGCAGCGACGCGGACCCGCCGCCGCGCGCGTTCGTATTATTATACGACGAAAAAAAAAAAACTAATAATACAGGAACGCGTATATTATTATTATTATTATTATGTATAATGTAACACCGCGGCTCGCATGCGCGTAGAGCGATGTCGCGTAGGACCCACACACGTATCTTTTATTTATTTATATTTTTTTTTATTTTTTTCTTCTTCTTATTCGACACCTTAATATCGTTTAAAAAGAATACGAAAAAAAAAAACAGAATGATATTCGTACAAAGAACCGTCGTCGTCGGCGGCGGCGGCGGCGGCGGCTCCGAATCCGGTTTGGAATTACAGTAGCCGGAGCGACCGTTGTCGTGGCCCGAGTGATTTGGATCTGATTACAAGCAACATGTATGTAAAAACGTCTCCGCCTACACCGCCTCACACGAGCACCGCCGCCGCCGCCGCCGCCGCCGTGTCGCGCGTAGGTACACCGGCCGCGATTTGTTTTACTGCGCGCTGGTAATAATCAAATCGCCAACACCCGAACGCGCCGCCGCCGTCGATTGTTTTTTTGTTTTCGTTTCTCGCCCGACATCAGAACGCGAAAACTTTATGCTTTGAACCAAACAATGTCATCGTTTATAGATAGAAACATAAAATTTAATTAACACATCGATAAGTCGATAAAGAACACGAGTACGCTACACACGCAATAGACCATGGCCAACTAAAAACATGTGAAAATATATTGTATAATTGTGTTCAAACAACATATAAACCGATAAAAATAATTAAATATAACATGATAAAATTCGAACAAAATACCAACGAGAAATATAAAAATAGAATTGTTTATTTATTTGTGCCCAAACACATGACTGATCATAACAGGTCAGTCACATATCTAGTTTCATTTAATACTATTGAAAATAGTACTGCATGAGCAGTAATGCCCGATTTCGTTAGTTTTGTAAATTACTGCTATAGCAGTAGTGACCCATTACAACAAAATTGAAAAAAATTAAAATTACTGCTATAGCAGTAACTGACCACGAACGTGTTAAGAAGAATATTTGGGCCAAAAATAAATGACATGACACAACAATATGAGAAAAGGAATAATATAGAAATACAACAATTATATTATAAAGAGCCAGATAGTAGCAGTATTAAAAAATAGGAGAATGGCCCATGGGCTGGTCACGTATGGAGGTCAAATGGTCTTATGAAAGAGGTTTTAAAATGGAATTTCCAGGGAAAAAGAATACTTGGCAGGCCGAAACAAAGGTGGATTGACAAGGTGGAGAAGAATTTGACAGAGATTGGAATAAGAGATGGAGAAACATTAGCACAGGACAGAGACAGATGGAAGCAAGTTTGTGTTGCGGTAATGGGCCTCGATGGACTTTAAAAACCGATGAAGAAGAAGAAGAAGAGTCGATAAAACATATTTTCAAATGAAATTCGAATAGTTTTAATAAACCGAATACGTCTGGAAGGTGTTTATCAACTACTTCTTGAGGTAATAAATACGACGAACGGGGGAGGCACCGGCCCCCTGTGTGTTTGAACAAGCTTTCCGTGTGACGTGTGATAAAACCAATGTTTTTAGCCGCACTCGGTACGTTATACTCGTGACGTAGTTTGTGTGCTAATGTTTTTTTTTTTTATGCATCGTTTATTTCGTTATTTTCGACGGTTAATTAATTAATTGTTTTTGATCGAATCGGCGTTAGTACGAAAAGCGCGCGCGATGCGTCGTGTCGTGGATTTTCAAAAACGAAAGAGCATAATAACGTGTTATAATATTTTAAATATTTAAAAATGTACTATAGGTTCTATTATTATTGCACAGTTGTTGTTATTATTATTATTATATTTTTTTTTTCCTTTCCGACGTCACATTATGACAGCGCGCATAATAGGAGAACGGATGTCGGAGAAGTGATTGCATTAATCTGGTGGCCTAATCTCGGTTTGCCCGCGACCGGAAATCTTCATGACAACGCGCGTTGAAATTATTCGGCGACGAGAGCAAAACGCGTAAATCGTGCGGTATATACCTATTCAAACGACGGGCGAATGAAAAGAAAAAAGAATGGAAAAAAATCGTACTACACGCGTGAAATGTTTCCGAGTCGTCGTCGGCGACCGACGTTTTTTTCCAATGAAAAATTTAACTCACAATAAAATATCAGATAATATTATTAAAGTAGTCTCGTGTAAGTTAAAATAATGTTTTATGTGCATAATATTATCTCAATCATAATATCTCTCGACGTAGACGGTGTTATTAAAATAACAACGTCGCAGTGCAATCATCTCACGTCACCGTTTTCCTTTGGATTTTTAAACGATTTAATTATTGTTTTCCCCCTTTTATTTATCGTCAAACATAACGCGTTCTTTTCGTAAACAATAAATGCTACTGATTTTCATAACTCGGTCTAGTTAATTTGTTTTTCGTCTTTAACTTGTAACTCGTACGAAAATAAATCGGTCGTGTTAATAACTACGTCCACTCGACGTGTAACGAATTAAAAACAAATCATTCAACCAGCAGAGACCGGCCGTGGAGTTTGATGTAGGTGCAATATCTTTCGCGTTCGCTCGGTAAAATCGGAACGAACTAAACGCGTTTCAATATTGACATCACACACTTTGTTATACTCGTAAACATACGTACTCTTCTGATTATGGCAGTTTTTTTGCTCGAAAAACGTGTCTCGCTCGTTTTTCAACGTTTTTCGTATATTTATGTAGTGTTGGCGAAAATGCTCTCGGAAAACACGATGTACCGGCCGGACGACGACGGAGACGACGATGATCGCTAATAAAAAGAAAAAGAGAGCGTGAAAAACATATTCTCGTCCGGGGTCCACGCGATCCGTTTTCATCCGCGGCACATAAATTACAGGGAGTCGCGATCGATTTACACGCTTTTCGATCGCGAATAATCGTTTCGATGTAAACACACTACGTAACTGTGGACAACAATCAAACGCGCGGCGGCGGAGGGAACAGTATGAAATCATCGTAGGCATTCACCGATCTCTCGCAGCCACCATCGCTCGCGCATTAGCGGCGGCCGCGGGAGGCCATTAACAAAACGGACGACGCGCGGGGCCAACAAAGGAATATATTATTATTATAATGCCATATTATATCCCACTCCCCGCGACGGCGGCGAAACCGGTTCCTCGCGGGGCACCATAACAAAAAAAATATTCACACTGCTTCCATTGACTTATCGCTAATAATGACAACAATGAGAGGAGACGAGTAAAAAATCAAAAAAAAAAAAAAAAAATCATAAAAGGATTACGCACTCGTGTTCGGGTCGACAATGGGAGCTTAATTGATAGTGTATTTTTCGAAATCAAAAGAACTTGAAAAACTTATTCGAATTCACATACACAAACGAGCGCGCGCGCGCGCGCGCGACTATTATATTTTTTATACGCGGCGCGACCGACAATACGGTAATGGATTTTTTTTCGGTCGGTGTGTTTTAAAAATACGCCACGGCTAATGTGTCGCATTGTGTTCCGGCTGCGATCGAGAGGGCCTATACGTAATACGTATTTACGTATAATATAGGTAGGCGCATGTGTCCCGGTGTAATATTTGTACGGCGAAACGTTATAACCTTCGATCGGTCGCGCGGCGAGGCGAAACAATCTCCCGGTCAGGTAAAATATCTCCAAGTCATTACCGAGCACCGCGCCGTCGTCGTCGTGTCTGAGCAGAGAGGGAGGGTAACGGATAAATCACCCCTTTCCGACCAGTTCGAAATACGACTCATTAGAGCAATCGTTACTTATAAAAAAAATCGTTGAAATCATTAATTCTGTGTGCGTTGTACATTTCATTCGGTTAAATGTCGTTGTTCGACGGGGGGCAGGAGATAGTAAACGAAATATCCGAACATTCGATAATCTTTTATGAACGCTTCGTCATGTCCAAAACGTTTCATTGAAGAAGACGTGTTAGGACACGTACGATGTTTCCGGGAGGTGTTTAAATCCTTACTATCCTTATCCTGATTAAATCGGCAACACCGCCTGGAACTACCGCGAAGCAATGTTTCGGGTGGCTTAACGCGGCCTTACCGCAGGTAATATACAACCTTCGAAATATCTTTCGTAGCTGTCGTTCGCGCATTGATCTAAATATTTGTCGAACAACCACTGTGGTTTTACGGCCACCGCGCGCCCCAGGTCGCGTTTTGAAAATATCAAACGCGGACTCGCGTCTCTAAACACGGGAAATAATGGTCAGTTTTATTTCTCTCGTCGTTTCGCGCAGGATGAATTCGTATCGGTGTGTCCACTAAAGCATATTCAATTTTATAAACGCCAGTCAGTGGCCAGAGAATAATCGTGTTGAACCGACGCGTTTTTTCGAATCGAATTGTTATTAGTCGACTGCGGCGGCGCCGGCTATTCGTCCCGACTTTGATATTTCACTCTGACCCGCGGCGAGCAACGAGACACGGCGCCAGAGTGCAGCGACATTCGTTATTATTTATAAATAATTCTTTTCACAATTTCGATCGCCGAATGCATTATTTATTATACGACGTGTCGTATGACCTTTTATTCTATACGATTTTATTTTACCTATTTTCGGTACGTTTTACCTACCGCAATAATATTGTACGCATTATTTCCAATACCACATTGTGTTATATTTTGCTCTCTTTATGCTCGGGTATATAAATTATATTTTATTTTCCAACAACAATTATTTATTGTCACCGGACCGGAGTCTATACAATTTTACGAGTCGTAAAATCTTTATTTAATCTATATTAAACATTATTGGACGAGGTGCAAAGGAAACGTTGAAAGAACTCGTGCTGTTAAATATCAAATAATAACGGTTGTAGTTGTAGGTAAGATACGCGTTTATAATATGATGTACAATATATAATATCGTATAAATATCCGAAACGCAATTATTCTTAAAAGCAAATAATACCCGGTCTCGCTGTGGTCCGATCATTCATTGAGACGACCATGATACGGCATCATTATTTCGCGTGTACCTACCGGAAAATTATTTACACGACATTTTGTTTGAATGGAAATAAAACATGATCTCGTTCGGCCGGCTGTTTCCGATCCCATCGACCCATACAGGTCGATATGTTTCACGTTACAACAATAGCCGTAAGGAGATTATTTATCGTCGGGGGTTGTTTTTTTCTCTCTAATAACAATAATAAGTCAAGAATACGTGTACAACGGCATATGGTATACAAAATGCCTTACATTGTGTCCGTCGAGTTCTAGGGATTTTGATATTCACGTTTTGAACGCACGCACGCGTGCTTTTTTTAAATCATACCTTGTCGACATTTCGTATTTCCATAAAATGTAGCAACGTTTATTTCGACGCGGCGCGGCGTCTTACTAGCCTTTGCGAATTTCAAAAAAACTCTGGCGCATAATATTTGATTATTCTTTTACTTTATTCGCGTGGCACCGGCTGCGTATTATGATAACGCTTCGGATGGTTTTTCGCATATCGCGAGACTGAATTCAATCATAAATCAAAAAATACGAGAATCCGTGAAAAATGATCATGGCGATCTCGTCAAAGTCTTTGTCGGGTCAGTACGTCATGGCAGTCGACCTGTTAAAATATTCTAATGACAGTATCGTTTCCGTGTGTTATATATAGATATCGAGAGCGCGCACGCGCGCGGGTCACGTCAAAACGGTTTACGAGAGTGAATTTGGGAAATTTCAGATAAGATTTGAGCCTAAAAAATGCATTTTTTCCCCGGTATCGAACATATTTTAGTATCATATATTTAGCGTAGGTACACGCGTTTGTCGAATATACAATATTCATACGACGCGTTGGAATCGAATAAAATATCGGTGTCTCGTGTTTACGTTGTTCGTTGTGAATTGTTGTACTCTTGTCGAACAACAGTAATACGAATTATTACGAATCACAAAAGCGTTCGTTTAGGAAAAAAAAATAAATAATGTCATTCGAATGAAATAAAATACCGAAAAAGCGGATATTTTACATAATAAATCTCTGGATTATTTCTGTCCCGTTGTGTCGTTAATGCGATTACGACGTTACGCGTTGTTTATAAACCACTCGCGCGGTATTTTGATTTCCACATACAAACGTCGTATTCAAACAAATTTCCGAAAATATTTATTCCAACGCGTAGCGTATAGAACGAATAATTACACGAGTATAATATTTATTAATATAGTGTAAAATATAAAACAATATTTACATACGTATATGAATGACAAATCGTAAAAATCGTAAATGAAAAGTATAAATAAGAAAAACCGTGAAAAATATCTATAGAAAAAATAATATGTAAAAATGATTAGAACTTTCACAAAACGACTCTGAAATGAAAAAAAAATGCTGCGAAAAGCCATAAAAAGTAGTCGTTCAGATTTTTAACTAGAAAATCGTCTGAAGAAAAGTCATCGACTTCCAGATTTCAATATCGTGTTGTTTATAGAGAAACATGATTTCGCGTTCGAAAGCGGATTTGTTACTTTCGAAAATGGTGTCTCGGTAGGGATATTTCGTCTCTTTCGATGGCCCTCGGACGAATCCCACCGCACTCGGACGCGTTGTGGTCATTGCGATAAATCACACGTCGCGTGGGTGGCGATTTTCCCGTTTGTTTTTTCGATTTTTTTCCCCTACTTTTTTAGAAACACGTGTGGTTGTAGACGTTTTGTTTCAACGACATATTATTATATGATTAACGTTTCTCGGCGCGTTCGATTTTACCATTGTGTACCATATCGTGATGGATGACGTGCGAAAAAAACTAAAACCACTCGTATTCACAGCTCCAGATGTGTCCGTCGGCAGGACAATCGCGGCAAGACGGAGACGCCGATGAAACTGTGACCGTTGGTATAACTCGCATTTAAAACAAATAAAAATAAATAAACTGAGAGACGACGGCGTTGCCGAATTATTGTAATCGCCGATCCTGAGAAAATACGCCATAAAAAAAGAAAAAAGATAAAAGGATAGACGAGAGTGAAATTTGATTTGTGTACGCGGTGCACGGAATAATAATATGAATACTTTTTTTTTATTATATCAAACAATATTATACAAACGCTTACAAATAATATGTATATGATTTCCTTTTATATATATATATGCAGTGTTAATATATTATATACAATTCGTTTTATTACATACGAAAAAAAAGAAAAAAAGAAACATAGACCGGTCCAATAAATTTTATGTCGAAAGGGGCGGGCGGGGAAGTCGCGTCCGAGGAAATCGTCCGCGGTGGCCGCTCGACACCGAAAACATCGCGCTCGGTATACAGTGTGTTGGAAAACGATCCGTCCCGTTTCGAAAAACCATTTGCTGAATGTTTGTCGACGAAATAGAAGAATGTCGCACTCGGTCGACTCGCCTGTACGACTGCGAAGAGACCGCATATCGCGGACATAATACATATTTCGACATATTTCGAAAGATATTTTCTGAGCCGTTTAAATCGGCATATTGAATTTTATTCGAAAAAATGTGTACAAGAATTCAAATGTCGTCCGGTTATTAGCACTCTTTGCCGGCGTATCGTTTACGATTGTAGATACCAACATTAACTGTGGTCTATAGGAAAACAAAAGAAAACAGCTTAGCGTAAAATACGAACATTAAAATATAATAAAAATCCGCATTATAGTGTGAAATTAATCGAAAAAACGTTCTCACGTATTCCATAGGTACCCGCGAAATGTACCGAAACGACAAAAGAACAAAAGATTTCTACATTTTAAGCCGTTAAAATCGGCATATTGAATTTATTCGAAAATGTACAGTAATTGAACGGTAAAATGTCGTCTCATTATTAGTACTCTTTACCGGCGTATTGTTTACGTTTATAGATACCAATGTTAACTGTGGTCAATAGAAAACAAAACGGCGTAAAATACGAACATTAAAATATAATAAAAATCCTCATTATTGTGTGAAATCAATGGAAAAAACGTTCTCACGTATTCGATAGGTACCCGCGAAATGTACCGAAACGACAAAAGAACAAATGATTTCTACTTTTAAGCCGTTAAAATCGGCATATTGAATTTTATTCGAAAATGTGTACAAGAATTCAAAGGTAAAAATGTCGTCCCATTATTAGTACTCTTTACCGGTGTATTGTTTACGTTTATAGATACTAATATTAACTGTGGTCAATAGAAAAACAAAAGAAAACAGCTTAGCGTAAAATACGAACATTAAAATATAATAAAAATCCTCATTATTGTGTGAAATCAATGGAAAAAACGTTCTCACGTATTCGATAGGTACCCGCGAAATGTACCCAAACGACAAAAGAACAAATGATTTCTACATTTTAAGCCGTTAAAATCGGCATATTGAATTTTATTCAAAAATGTGTACAAGAATTCAAAATATGTCGTCCGGTTATTAGCACTCTTTACCGGCGTATTGTTTACGTTTATAGATACCAATGTTAACTGTGGTCAATAGAAAACAAAACGGCGTAAAACACGAACATTAAAATATAATAAAAATCCTCATTATTGTGTGAAATTAATGGAAAAAACGTTCTCACGTATTCGATAGGTACCCGCGAAATGTACCGAAACGACAAAAGAACAAATGATTTCTACATTTTAAGCCGTTAAAATCGGCATATTGAATTTATTCGAAAATGTACAGTAATTGAACGGTAAAATGTCGTCCCATTATTAGTACTCTTTACCGGCGTATTGTTTAAGTTTATAGATACCAATGTTAACTGTGGTCAATAGAAAACAAAACGGCGTAAAATACGAACATTAAAATATAATAAAAATCCGCATTATAGTGTGAAATTAATCGAAAAACGTTCTCAAGTATTTGATAGGTACCCGCGAAATGTCGTCCCATTATTAGTACTCTTTACCGGCGTATTGTTTACGTTTATAGATACCAATGTTAACTGTGGTCAATAGAAAACAAAACGGCGTAAAATACGAACATTAAAATATAATAAAAATCCTCATTATTGTGTGAAATCAATGGAAAAAACGTTCTCACGTATTCGATAGGTACCCGCGAAATGTACCCAAACGACAAAAGAACAAAAGATTTCTACATTTTAAGCCGTTAAAATCGGCATATTGAATTTTATTCGAAAATGTGTACAAGAATTCAAAGGTAAAAATGTCGTCCCATTATTAGTACTCTTTACCGGTGTATTGTTTACGTTTATAGATACTAATATTAACTGTGGTCAATAGAAAAACAAAAGAAAACAGCTTAGCGTAAAATACGAACATTAAAATATAATAAAAATCCTCATTATTGTGTGAAATCAATGGAAAAAACGTTCTCACGTATTCGATAGGTACCCGCGAAATGTACCCAAACGACAAAAGAACAAATGATTTCTACATTTTAAGCCGTTAAAATCGGCATATTGAATTTTATTCAAAAATGTGTACAAGAATTCAAAATATGTCGTCCGGTTATTAGCACTCTTTACCGGCGTATTGTTTACGTTTATAGATACCAATGTTAACTGTGGTCAATAGAAAACAAAACGGCGTAAAACACGAACATTAAAATATAATAAAAATCCTCATTATTGTGTGAAATTAATGGAAAAAACGTTCTCACGTATTCGATAGGTACCCGCGAAATGTACCGAAACGACAAAAGAACAAATGATTTCTACATTTTAAGCCGTTAAAATCGGCATATTGAATTTATTCGAAAATGTACAGTAATTGAACGGTAAAATGTCGTCCCATTATTAGTACTCTTTACCGGCGTATTGTTTAAGTTTTTAGATACCATTATTAACTGTGGTCAATAGAAAACAAAACGGCGTAAAATACGAACATTAAAATATAATAAAAATCCGCATTATAGTGTGAAATTAATCGAAAAACGTTCTCAAGTATTTGATAGGTACCCGCGAAATGTCGTCCCATTATTAGTACTCTTTACCGGCGTATTGTTTACGTTTATAGATACCAATATTAACTGTGGTCAATAGAAAAACAAAAGAAAACAGCTTAGCGTAAAATACGAACATTAAAATATAATAAAAATCCTCATTATTGTGTGAAATCAATGGAAAAAACGTTCTCACGTATTCGATAGGTACCCGCGAAATGTACCGAAACGACAAAAGAACAAATGATTTCTACTTTTAAGCCGTTAAAATCGGCATATTGAATTTTATTCGAAAATGTGTACAAGAATTCAAAGGTAAAAATGTCGTCCCATTATTAGTACTCTTTACCGGCGTATTGTTTACGTTTATAGATACCAATGTTAACTGCGGTCAATAGAAAACAAAACAGCGTAAAATACGAACATTAAAATATAATAAAAATCCTCATTATTGTGTGAAATTAATGGAAAAAACGTTCTCACGTATTCGATAGGTACCCGCGAAATGTACCCAAACGACAAAAGAACAAATGATTTCTACATTTTAAGCCGTTAAAATCGGCATATTGAATTTTATTCAAAAATGTGTACAAGAATTCAAAATATGTCGTCCGGTTATTAGCACTCTTTACCGGTGTATTGTTTACGTTTATAGATACCAATGTTAACTGTGGTCAATAGAAAACAAAACGGCGTAAAACACGAACATTAAAATATAATAAAAATCCTCATTATTGTGTGAAATTAATGGAAAAAAACGTTCTCACGATAGGTACCATCCAAACGACAGAAGAAAAAAACCAATTTCCGTTCGACGTTATAGAATTCAAAATATCGAAACCTTTATCTGTTCAACGGCGGCCGTTTGGATGACTATATTGGCGCGGCTTATTAGCATTTTAGGATCGAAAGTCTGCGAGCACACAATCGTTGTCTGTTTGCCTCGATTAGCGTTCTAATGACGGTCGCTGACGGTAAAACACGACGGGTCTTTTCCTGTTTCGGCATTGAAACCGACGACCGTCGGCATACAATGGGAACATTAAAATACAACGAAAATCACTTATTCGGTATCACGCAGGGTATGTTTTACTGCCCTCCGTTTTTGCTTTCCTGTCATTTATCGAATAATTGAAATAATTTTACGTTTCGCTGAACGCCGCCGCCGGAGTTTGCTAAAATATCTCACGTTCTCGAATTGCCCGACGTTTTTATTTCTTAAACGACATTGAAATGTTATGAGCTCGTCGTTTTACGCGCCACACTTACTTGCGAACCAAACGCGCGAAAACTTCGATTCGGCCCCGTACAATATATAGACTAAAATAATATTACAATACGTGTTTTTGGGGCCCTCCCGGAAATGAAATTCCGCGTTATCATCACGAATGCGGCCCCTGCGATAAGCGCGGCGCGCGGCGATACGATCTCGGGCTATTCTTCCGACGTCACACGATTTCCAGGTTAAAACAGTAGCTCGGCGCGCTAAAATACAACAAAATAAACCCCATTCGAATAAACAACACTCGAATATTATTATAAGTCGGCGCGGCTAGATCTCTTACGAAAAAAAAAAAATCATCCACCTTTATGCATAATATAATAATCTACTCGTACAAGACTTGGTCTAAATCGAACGTTTTTACGCGGTACCGATTTTAGATAATTTTAGATTTCAGAATGAATTCTCATCTCACAAAACTCGTTGTTAATCTACTGTAAAAACGTAATATGTATAGGGTGTCCCGGCATAAGAGCACAATTTTAAAAACACGCAATAACTCGGCAGAAAATCATTGAATTTTCGAGAAAGAAAATTTATCGTAACCCATAAACATCTCCGATTTAATTATGAAAAATAATATCGAGTAAATGTCCATCCCCGCGATCCCTGCGTGCAATCATGCGGTCGTTGAAATCGGTGATCACTTTCGCGCGCACATCTCTCTGCCGATTCCGCCAATTACCCGGCTGATTTATTCTTTCTTGCTGCAGGGACACCCTTATAACGTAACGCTCATGTTATCAAAACGATCGAATACCGCGGAAAAGTAATTCTAAAAGTTTGGTCGGCACCGTGTCGGCTCGACCCCCGCCGAGGTACTGGCGTTATGACGTGGCGAAATCTGTTTTATCCGACGACGACGACGACGACGGAAATCAGTTTAAAATAAATAAGATCGCGTAAAGAATCCCGGTGGAGAAATCATTATGTAAAATCGTCGAAACCACAAAGGGCAACCCTATTATCCCGCCGAAACCGTATTGAAGACTGCTGCGAAACCTCTCTCTCTCTCCCTATAAAATATATACGCGGGCTCGCATACGTATTATATACGGCGGCGGCGGCGGTTGAAGAGCCCTCGACTAAATTGCTCCGTAACGTTTAATTATAATTATTATTTGTATACCGAGTCGCACAAAACGTCGCATTTCGTTTAATTAAAACTCGAATGACCTCATATTATTATTATGTAATACCTACGTAAATATTATGCGCTTGTGTGTGTGTGCACAGAGAACGGCGCGCCGTCGTCGTCGTACGACACAGTGCGTTATACAATTACGCGCTGTTGGTACAAAAGGCGGAGGACTCTCGTCATCGTTTCAACCGCGTCGCGTACGCAACGTTATTTTTTTAACGCTGTAAAAAAGACGCGCGCGCGCGCACGTTCGAGTGCGCGTCGATTATTATCGTCATTCGCCCGTCTTGTGCTACACAAGAGTAGTCGCAGTCCGACTTTCGACAGCGCGGGTTATCGACAGGCGTGAAATTATTCAAACGGACGAGCGAAAATTCTCCAACAGCACATTATCTCACGCAGGGGCGTGGGGTTTTGGGTATAAGAAAACTGTTGGAAATATTAGCAACTTTACCCGTGTCTACGGCAACCGCAGAAAGGACATTTTCTACTTTACGGCGTATCAAAACATATTTGCGCAACACAACCGGCGAAGATCGGTTAACTGGGTTAGCTCTTCTTTCAATTCAAAAAGAAACAAACGTTGATCCTAATGAAGTGGTGAGTAGGTTCGCTTTAATACACCTCGAAGACAAGGATTCATTCTATGATTTTTTTTTTATATTATAAATTATAATATATAGTATGACGAGTGACGACAAATTATTCAAAATATATATTTTAATGTATTATAAATTATTATTATTTTTTTTTAATATTACTATTGAATAATATGACACGATATAGCGAATTAATATCTAGTAAAATAAATACACTAAAATACTTAAAATAGGTACGTAATTAAAAATTTTGAACCCCCCGAAAAAAATTTCTAGGCACGCCCCTGATCTCACGCGTTTCTCTCGCATTCTGTCGGACCGAATTAGACTACAACGACTCGTACGGGACATTTTATATTCTTATCGATCGTTATCATATTATATACAACAACGCGTTAGAGCCAATATTGCCGTGCGCTTCTGTTGTACCGCCGCTCGTCGTTGAATTGCGAACATGGCGAATAACGTGGCGTGTGTCCGAATAACGTGGCGCGTTATTCGCTAAGTCCTACCGGCAAATCAGTGCGCTAACACGTGGTGCTCGGTCACGTTTTCGCGCGTGTGGATAGTAACACTCGGTAGAGCGATCTCGGAACGATTCTTTTCTTTTTTTTTCCATGTTTTTCGCGACTTTTACGATATCGTTACAATTTAAACGCTCGTCGAAACCATTTTCGGCGAACATTCATAATTAACACGACACATTTTCATCTGCAGATATACGTAGTACGCCGTCGATCTAGGAAAACGGACATGGACTTTGTCGTTTTATTTTCAGTTTTATGAAATACATTATATTATGGGTGCGTATATGAAAAATGGAATTTAAAAAAAACATCTGAAGTCATCCGAAATCGGGTTGAAGACCACCGGAAGTCGCGGCGCTCTCGACGAACGAACAAAAAACCCAAATCCCCCGAATCCTCACGTTTCCTCGTACGCTTTTGAGATTTTCGTTTTTAATTTATTCTCAATATTACGCGTACACGTCTGGAAACTCTGCCGCACGTTATGATATACGATACGAACGACAAGAGTCGAACGCGCGTCATAATAATTAATCTTTGTCGACAGGCAGATCCCGCGGCGGCGGTTCGTGAACAAACGCGGAATCGACGTTATCGCGGAATCTTCGACACTCCGAACGCTCGTGGCATTTGCGTTTTCCGCAGATTACAATATCGTAAGTGATGAATATCAGTGGTAGACTAGTAGCGTACCCCTCGCGGTCGCACTTGCGACACCGAGACGGGTCAAGAGTGCAGCTGTCGACCCGTGTCTGGCGCCCGCGCGTCGTCGTCGATTGTTCACATCTGCGCGCCAAAGTTCAAACCCGGCGACGTTCCTCGTGGTTATCGACGGGGCCGATCGGTCTGTCGCAAGCCACCCATGGAGCGGCGGAGGATCGCGTCGTCGTCATCATTAATATTATCCACGCGCCGAGGGGTTGTGTTTTTTGTCAAAACAATTTCTTTTTCACGCCGGCGGCGAAGTCAGATACTTCTCGCGACACGAATCGTCGTCGACTCCGCGGGTACAGTAGAAAAATCACCGGGCGTTTATCTCGTTGTAATATTTTTGTAGGTATTTATCGTTGGCAGGTTTATTGCGTACCGTCGGTTAGTATAACGTCCGGTTTTTCCGAACAGCCGTAATAATGACGACGAATTTTTCGAGTCGTTTGATTTTCATCGAGTAGGTATAGTGTCGTTTATACGCATAAACACGCTCGTCGTCCGATCGCGTTCGCGTGTTTTTCCGATAATGACGCATCGTAAACAGCGTATACTGGCGCGCGCGTATTCAATCGTATTATGCCGCGCCGGGAAGCGCGTGCAGTATACAAACGTCGTTCATTCATTACGTTCTTAAAAAATATTTGTGAACGAACGCGTTTCTCGGGGCCGGGAGTAGGGAGAGAGAAACGAATGAAAAAAAAAAAAATAAAAAACCGTACGCAAACCGAATATAACGCTCGTAGGTCAGTTCCGAATAAGTGCGTATTATGTGCGTGTTATATATTATATTATTGTAATAATACAATAAAGGGGAAAAAAAAATCCCATTGACGCGCCAAGAGAATATAATATTATTATACATACATAATATAACAACGTTCCCTGCGCGGAACAAACAGCTGCAGCAGCACTGTGCGCAGTGTTATACTCTGCGCCGAACACTCGAAACCTGTTGTGGTCACATTTTTCTATACATATATTACACGTCGTGTGAGAGAGTTAACTACTACCAACGCCATTCATAATAATAATAATAATAACATAATACAATAATGTATACGCGCGTTATAAATACAGTCTCGAATTTGTTTTTATTATTTTCTCTTCTTATTTCCCTTCCTCGTAAGCCCGGAGCCGGTTCTCGCGTCGTCGCGGAGATCCGTCGAGTCGGTTTCGTTCCGGTGAAATTATCGTCTGAAAACTTCAAACATGCCCCGCTCGCGTTCACACGGACCTCGCGCGCAGTCGTCATCGATCAACGTATATGCGATTACTGGGTAGTTACGATACTCGTAATACTATTACTGCGAGGAATTGTTTTTATTTTTCGTCGAAACGCCGGCGGAACCTCCGCGATACCGACGTGTTATACGATCAACGAATGAAAAAAAAACAACCATTACAATATAAGTGCGCGAACTAGCCCCGGAACTGTAGTCGAGGGGAGGCGAGGGTGATGTAGCTCTCCAGTGGCGTCGTTTCGGTTTCAACGACCACTTGAAAGAGTTATGACCGACCGAAGAAAAATTTCACGTCAGCACGTCATGTATTTCGCAGCTCAAGTCTGATCGAAGCGTTAATTTTTCCGACTCGGTACTATAAACTCTTGAAATATACCCGGTCCAACGAGGCAGATGCAAGAGTTTTACGCCGACAGAACAAGTAGTCAATAAAATGTATAACATGTATATATTATAAACAACAATAAAACGAGAGGATAGCGTTCGGGCTACGAAACAAAATAATTGGGAAACGTAATACAAACACCGGTGGATTCGGAAACGTTCTATCGAAGAAAGACAGTGAACAATTCTCGGGAGAGATTAAAAGCGCCCGGATCTCGTCCCGCCGTCACTCGCGTCACTTTGGCGGTCTCGAATTTCAACTCGAACGCGTTGTCCACTACATTACAACGTCCCCTCACGCGTCGGAAATTTCCGGGAACGGAGTACGACTTTCGCCCGGGACCGAAAAAAGTCGTTTTTGCACACTCGACGTCGAACTATACACCGCAATACACTACCGAACACGATGACGTGGTTCTCCCGTCAACGATTTCCGTGCGCTTTTGTTTGTTTCGGAGAAAAACATCGCGATATATCAATAACGGTATATGTAAACGAATCGCTCCGTATATTCCCGCGGCAGACGCGAGGCGGGGGTGCCCCCGTTGCGGATGTATTCGAAATAAATTTGAAACCATATAAATTATAATTATTCGTGAAAACGTCACGCCAATATGAAATATTTAGTCTTAGTGTGCCAAATCACTGGTATAATACAATTGCCCGGAAGTATTTTGACGTCGCGATGCCGCTCGATCATGTTGTTACTCGATAAAACCGCGCGCGCGACTACTCGCACTACTCGATGGCCGTTATTATAAATAACGCGATCGTCTCCGGAGGCTCTCCCGTACGTATGAAATATTATTATCATGCTGTTTTTCTCGTTCCTACGTTGTTTTCTCGCGGCAGTTTTTTCGTCGCGTCCAGTAGCGGCGCGTGATTATTACGTGTACTTTATAATATTATACATTTATATATACTGCACTGTGCGGGCCACCACGGCGGCGGCGTCCGACCGGTTGTCACGGCGCGTCGGTTCTTTGACAGCATAATTATTATTATCATAATACGCCGCCGCCGCCTTACGAGACGTTTGTGCGGCTGCTGCAGCTGTCGGACGTTCCAAACACCGTCTGATGGCCGTAGGAAAATGTCATTCGTCGAAATCTGATTACACGAGAACAATATATACGTGTACGCGCGAACGGGTAGCACAGAGTTCGTGCCGTCTGGAAATCGTTGGTACACTCGTCGTCGTTATGATAAAATAATAACACACACGTGTCGCATGTAAATGTGCGTGTGCGCGCGCGTACAAGGGCGAGAGGAAGTCGCGAGTTTTTTGTTATACATCGTGTAAAATGTCGCGTGGAAAAAATTGAGACGCTCGCGGCCCGCCGCGCCGCGCGCACGAACTCGTTTGTTGTAACGGCGGCGGCGTTCGAGCTCTCCGGACTCGCTACTTTCGATGAGAATTCGTTTTCCACCAGCAGCTTTTGCGTGCGCGATTTCCATAAAGAAAAACACTTTCCGGCCGATAGGTAGAAACGAATTTATAATAACATTGTATAGACGACATCGATTGACCCCATTTAATAATAATTTTATAACAATACGTACGTATATATAAGACGAACGAAATTATTTTTAAATAAAACCCGAAAATGTCCCGATTTGTGTTTATATGTAGTAATTGCATATACATATTATACTCGTATTATTGGAAAATTTCGATTGAAAGGATTTAACGTTTTGAAACTGACACATTATCAATCTTAAACATCTATTTTTTTTTGAAATTACTAAATTAATAATTTGGGATTAGGCTCCACACATTTGTGTGCCTTAGTATCTCCCGCCGCGCCACGTTCACAAGTATGAAACCATAAAATATGAAAAAAGTATGCAAAAAAATTAAAAAAAAAATTAAAAAAAAAAAACAAAACGCTCGATTCGGTAAAACGAGAATCGAATTCCTATCTTGATCGGTATTTGAGTATTTTAAATCGGATAAACAGAAAAAATAATGCGATTTCATATTCGTCTCCGAGCGCTGGATTAAAACGTTACAGTTTTACGCTGGTGGGCTCGTTCGAAAAACCGTCGTCCTCCGGTGTTTTCCCCGCTACTCTCCTCGAAATCCGTCGTCGACGCGCGAGTACCTGTTGCGGAGTGCGCGCGTCTCGAAAACAGATACTACGCCGCCGTATAATACGACGCGCGAGCTTACGTTTTTTTTTTTTTGTAGACGAACGAGGCGAACCAATATTCGGTGGGATTAAAACGCGCGCACGGCGGATTAATATGAACGCGTCGAATTCGTCGCGTGTAAGCCAACAGGTGAAGTACCGGCTGAATTCGTTTTCCATAATAATTAATTAATAATGTGTAACAACACGTCGGACGTTCGATTATACCTGCTCGAATATGATAATGCGCTGCACACGCGGCGTGGTTTTTCAGGCGAAACGGTTCGCTCGGCGTCCGCGGGATCGTGAACGCTCGCAATAGAGAACGCGGCCTGTCGGACGGTTGCTTTTTAACATTTCCATAATCTCCGGACCGCGCGCGCGCGCTTTGAAACGCGTCCGACACGCAATTGGCTCGGTTCAAATGTAATCCAACGTACGCGCGATCTCAATATTAATCGTCACGTGCGTTTTTAATATCACTGAAGCTAAGGGAAATCGACGTCGCGCGAAGTTCCGAGTTGGGAAAGTACACGAACGCGGACGGGACCGATTAGTCGTACGACGACGTGACGCAGTCGTACAAAATATAGTAGACAGGACACGAGTGATTCGAAAAAGTAACGCGAGAACATCGAACGACAGCCCTCCACGTCTTCTCCACCGATAATTATTTTGCCACGCATTTTTATCTCGATAGTTGAACTTTTATTTAAACTTAATAAATCGTAATGGCTGTCGTCGTTCGCGGATTGAACTCGAATACAGTTTCAATAAAACATATGTGAAGACGTTTTTCGCGTCGTTTGGCTTTTTATTAAATCCAACTGTACATGCTTACTACGAATCAAAACTATTATTACAACGAATAATAATGAATGTACGTATAAATAATAAAATCTGCGGCCCGGAGTTTGAAACGAAATGAGTAACGAAATATACATATGCCTAGCTCCGGTTTTAACGGTACGGCTGGTAAAACGTTTGTCCCGTAACGGGATACGCGAGCTCTGTTAAAAGCGGATCGACACGAATGATTAGAAACGACTATAATATGATACACACGGAGCGGCGGAAAAAAAAAAATAGAAAAGAAAAGAGATGGAGAGGAGAGGGAGAAGACGACGACGTGTGACCGCCGCCGAAACCGCAAGCCACGCGAATCTCGTGCGAAAATCTCGCGGTGAGAATCCGATCGAACGTTATGCAATAATAATAATAATATGTACGTAACGACGACGTCGTAGCGAGTAGGAGAAAACGATTATCGCCCGGTAAAAAGGACGGTTTCGACGCGCACAATGCACCGCGCGTTATTACCACGTGTCGTCGTTTTTTTCCCCTTTTCGCGAGCCCTTTTTATTTTAGATTTTTTTTTTTTTTTCAATTTGCTCGGAACGATTGTTTTCGACGACTCGCGTGCGTGTGTGGTGTGCCAAGAGGGGTGGGGGGGGGGGTGATTTTCGCCGAAATATCTCTCTCTCTCATTCTCGCATTCTCGCTTTACGCGAGCGCACCGGATTTTGACCTCCGGATAAGGATCTAGAAAAAGCCGCACTGATTAAATACGCGAACGGCGGCGGAGACGACGAGGGTGAACTCTGTCGCGTATGCGGAACACAGATCGGCGGCAGACGTTTTTTTTTTTACTATTATTATTTTCCAAACAATTCGTTTCCCATTATAATAACGCGTCGTGTTCCTCTAACCCACCCCGTCGCGTCGTCGTCGCAGCCGTCGGTATTGTTGTTTTATTTTAACATACCTAATCGAACGCCGCGCCGCTCGATTTACGACGACGTCATCCGACGACGATATGCGTTTATAGATTATAATACATACTCTTGTAACTCTTTCACCCTTTTGGTTTTTTTTTTTTTTTTTTTTCAAACTCCGGCTCGTTGTTTCGCGCTCTCGCCGAACACGGGGCGATATCGGCACCGGATATAAGAATTTTCACGCGAACAAAGCGATCCCTCGAACGTCCCCCTTTTTTTTCCAGGTCAAACGATCTGTCATTTTATCATATCCATTGTGTCAGATCCGTCCGGAAATATGTTTTTCACAATTAACTCGGCATAGTAATCTACTAAACGTTCGAGTTGAAATCGTCGTCCAAGTCGCGGCGGAAAAATCACACCTTTTTATCGATTTTCCGAAACGTATAAAGACGATGGCGAGTATGAAAAAGTATTAACATACATTATTATTAGATATTATTTTATTTAATCGACAATGATTGTTCTTCTCGTTTTATTATATCTAGAGTTAAAATTATCTTTCGCGGTACTGCAAGACGCCACATCTGGTATATAATATACGTGTTGTCACTTATCGTTGCATTCCGATTCCGGCGTGACCTGTGTCGCCGGCACCACGCTTTTTTGCTGCATATTTAGCTCAGACCTATATAGTACAAAGGCAAAAAAAAAAACAAATATGATGACCAGGGCTCGGGACTTAAAGCATTTTGCTTATTTTTTATGGATTGACTTAAAATGTAGCAGAGTGCTACATAGAAGAGTATGTCATGTTACAACACGTTCAATTTTGAAATTTGCTTTTTTTAGTGATTTTTCAAAAAAATGCTTATTTCCAGTTTTTCTGATAATTATTGCTTTTTTGACCAGTTTTTATACTCTTTTATGATTTTCTACTGCAAAGTTTGGTATTGATTGAATTAAAATTTAAAATAATTCTAATCTTATCTACGTTGTCGCGTAGTCCGTCAAATCTTCAGTCTTGAAAATGAAGTTTAATTTTTTTATAATATAAAGATTTATTTTTTATTTTATTGTTTTTTTTTTTTTTAATAAATAGTTTTGATTAAATTTAAGTTTTTTAAATGCTTATTTGAGTGCCTATAATGATGCTTTTTTAAGCGCTTATTTTAATGATTTTAAGTGCTTTAAGTCCCGAGACCTGATGATCACAGACTATGATAAATCACACTAGATGGACAAAATAACTGGGCGGATATTCAATATATCGTTTTTCTACGCGAACACAGCGAAACCTCTCTATAACGGACACGAATACCTGCAGTGACGCGCCCACACGCACGGGTCGGGTTTTCGGTGTAAATCCTTCGAAGACTATTTATTTTTTTTTATCATATACGAGAGACGAAATATATAGAGATATAACAAACAAAGGGCGATCCAGTAACGGAAAACAAATCGCAGCGACACGGAATGATCATTACTGTCGCGTGTAGTCGTTTCGCAGATCATATCGTTCGCGGGCCGGAGGATCGGTCACACGTATGATAAAAATCTCGTTGAACACCTGCGTTCGGTCCCATACGACGTTCATAGGTCTCCCCCGCGGGAAACAAGTTAAAACTACGACGACGGCGCCAAAGGACGAAAATCACCGACCCGCCGCCGCCGTACCTACACATCGCGACGGCGCACGCAAAAAGCAGCTCCGGCCGAGTCCTCTCTCGCTTACCGTTTGGTCTGATAGTAACACGTGGTGACGAACGTGAATTTCGTTTTGTTGCACTTGTTGCAGGCGCCTCGCAGACCGGCCTTGTGGTTCCGGGTCTGCTTGAGCGTGGGCTGCCCGCTCCACAGGGTCTTCTGTCTGCACGCCACGCAGAACGTCTGGGTGTACTGGTCGGTCATTGCGGAAACTCTGCTGCCAATTTTATAAAATTTTCGAATCGTTCGCGCGACGAATTTGATAATACCGACGGGCGCGCGGGGACGTCGGTTGCTCACTGCCAGACTGCGTGGGAAAGTAAACAGACCGTTCGATACGCGATTAACCTAGAGCGCCGGAAAACAGAAAAAAAAACAAAAAAAAAAACGTCTAGCCAGCGAGAAGACCACGACGACGAGAAAAAAACCGAATTTCTACGGGCGAGTTTAATCGAAATCGCAGTAGACCGCGCCGCCGCCGCACGACAAGTCTCTCGTATTTGTTTGGTTTTTTTTTTTCAACCAGTGAGAAAATACAATGCAATCTATATTGAAACGCAGTTGCATATAATATTTTTATCGGAATACGAGCTGATAAGAAACTGTATTTCCTTAAATTCACACGTCATTAGAATATATTTTATTGTCGACCAATAAGAATGATATTGGTATAAAGAAAAATTTATACAACTATAGTAATAATATTGTATTTAATTCTAAATGCATTAATTTTCAGTACATATTTCGTAGCACGTCACAATATTTTTAAAAACTTATTTTCAACGTAAGTACTCCGCGCTTACAAACATCATAACAAGTACAATTTTCAATACTGCTACAATATACATAATTTATACTTGGGTGTAATAAAAGTGTAACGGGCCATTAGTGTACTATATTACAATATATTTTTCGTAAATTAAGAATTATTATTATTACAACGTTATAATTATGTATAAATAATAATATTGTATGCGGTTGTCATTTATTATGAGAAAAAAAATATACGGATCGAATACGAACGACGAGGAATAAACAGTAGCGCGTTTCCTCCGAGACGAACCGTTTCTCGAACGGATCTAAAACGTCTTTGAGCTTATCGATTTAATCCGTCACAATACACGTTATGGCGCACGAGTGGCGCGGCGACGTGACGTTTATAAATGCATAAAAATTGTATTTACACACCACGAGTGTGTCCGAGAATCTCTCGCTTCACTCTGCCACGTGATTTTGGGCATTTTTTTGTTTTTTCGATTGGTTCTACGAGCTCTGCGAAGTGAACGAGCGAAACGAGTTGGCCCTATGACGCGAGTCCTGCTGCCGTGGCCGTTTAAGATTTCACAAAAACAAGTGGCACGTCGATATCGACGCCACACCGTGTAGGTCACACGCTCGGCCTATTATTATCGGCGGTATTTTAATTATTGTTGTGATAATTATGTTCGCAGATGTGAGAAAAGCGACGATTGTCTCGGACGGATTTAAGCAGAGAACAGTACTCGATGACAGACGACAGCCGTGCTGCGTCGGTTCTTTTATACGCAGAACACACGATGTATATTACTAAGGATAATTATCTCTAATTGTACCGGTTTTGTGAGTCGATTTGCGATTTTAATTAACGTGCGACAAAAGACTCGGGATAAGTAAAAACGGTGGGAAAGAAAAAAAATCGTTTATTTATTCAGTAGGTATTTCCGTTTCCCAGTGGCCTCGGCAAATCGTAGACGTTGTGTTTGACGCGCGAAAGCAATTACCGGCTTTGGGAAAAAAAAAATTCAATAATCATAACGAAAATAATAAAACGATTCGAATACGTAGAAGTAAAAAAAACCGACGGGCCCAACACGAGACTAATAGTAGTCGGTGCTAAAAACGCATTTTCAAAACCGTCGGGAAACAAAGTTCGAAACGACTCGCCGATCAGAGTTACACGTACGACGACGTTATCGTATAAGCGCGCGAGAGAACGCAGACGGACGACGCGGTTTTCGAAAACGGAATCGAGTTTAATATCAAACCTCGAGGACAGTTTTTCGTTTTCGACTCGAGGGATCCGATCGAAACACGTTTTACCGTCGCTTTATCGAACAAAAGATACGAAATACCATCGAGTAGAGAGATGAGAATATTATACAAAAAGCAGACGGTTTGTAGAAATCATGACGTGATTTTTCCGAGACGTCCAAGACCTAACGTTAGTATAATATTACACAATGATTAATAAATCGATTGTAGTCGATTTCATATTATACATTTCTTTTCGATTTTTTATACCATTTTTATATTTCGTATTCTATACCGCGTTTATTTATGTATCATAATATTACCGTTTTTTTTTTTTTTTTTTTTTTCTAAAGCGCAAAAGAAAACCACCGACGACGTCAAAATGATTTACCCGGAATCCCGGCCACTTTGAAAAGTCTTACCCGAATTTCGAATGCTACACCCGAGTAATCAAATTCACTCAAATACGCCGTTATGGCTCGACTCGAAGTCTCAGTACTTATTGTTATATTATCGTCGTCGTCGAGTACAAATCGGATATTATCGACACGAATTCCGAGAAAAACTTGAAAAAATATTTATTTTTTCGCGGATTGAAAATCGATAGGCTGCAGGTAATTTTCAATATTGTAATATTATTCTCGGGAATTAAAAAAAAAAATAAAAATACACGCTGACAAACGTTTTTCTTTGAAAATATTATGAACGGACCATAAACCAACCGATTACATTTCAGTTGTAATCAAACGATTTTGGAATCGTTATTTTTTACATCGTGCGCCGTTCTATAAATATACAAATTTTTATTACTTAATGTTATACTATAATTGAGTGTCCTATCGATTTACGTATATATAGTTATGACTATATCAATTATGTGGTAAAAGTGGTCAACGGAAACGAATTTCTAGTCACTTGCTCTGTCGCCGGAGCTTTCGTTAAATAATTATTTATATTTTCACTATTTAAGCGTTTAAAAAAAATAAATACATTTTTTTTGCTATCGGTTATAATAAATTTAGAATAAAGGTTTTCCGAACGTCGGACGCACTTTCAAAATATTAAATCGCGTTTCTCAACGCCGCACCGTTTAAAAGTGCGAATTTTTCGCACCGCTTAGAACCAATTTTTTAACGTCGAACTCGTTAACTACGACATCGTATTTTACCGTCGTCGTCTGCCCGACGACTCGTCGTCGGTTTTTCGGAAAATAAAAAGATCTCGTGCGATGTCCGTCGGACGCGTTTGCGATATTATTCGAGTTGGCCGAGAACGAACACGCGCGTTTTACGGTTTGCGGCGCACCCGCCGATCACAATAAATATTCGAGTGCCTATTATTATAGTAATGATAATTTATCACACGGGCGTTCGCATTCGCTCGCCGGACGTTTATTCGACGACACGGTCCCTTTTGATCGCGACCCACACATACAATACGTCGGTATTGTGTAAGATAATAATATTACGCGCGCGCGCGTGTGTAATGTGTCTAACCGAAAACGAGTAAAGCCGCACGTTTTCCAAAAAAAACACACATAATCGCGCACCGTGTGTGTTTGCGCGTAATGTGTCCGAGACGACGCCGCGGCACGGACGAGACCGCCGCCGCCGCGCGGTATTGTGTATTACAATCGGATTTTTCGGCCGTTCGATAGACGGCGCACGTAAAAAGCGCGTAACGTTTCGACGACAATGTCTGACGTCGTTCATTCTATCGTCCTGTCGGCCAGGACGCGCGCTAACCGGGCTGTTTGGTCTCTCGAAGGAATCGGATTCTATAATATACATATACAACGAACCAGGACGATTTCGAATTCGCGAGAAGCCAAGCGACAATTTGTCGCGTTGCAATCCACGCCTCGGCTATAATAATATATTTTTCTGGGTAAAATCTTCCCCGAGGCGCGTAATCTCAGTCACGGAGAGTCCTACGCGTTTACAAAAGTACAAACAGGACGATTTCCGAGGAGTATTGCATATATTCGCCAGGAAATTCGCTCGTTATAAGTGCGTTAGATTAAATAAACAATGCCCTCCCCCCATGTTATGTGCGTATTAGTGGCGGCGGCGGCGAGACCGCGTCGCCGGTCAGTGTATACAGACACGAATAATATGCGCAGCGCGCGTGTGCACGAGACGGTAATAGTAATAATCGTATAATAGAATAATCACACCGTCGTCGCCGTCGCAGTCACCGCGCGCCGCACGCCGCGATTCAATTTCTCGTCAACGATATTGTACTTAAACGAGAAGACCTTGTGTCTCTCGTCGCCCATTATTATCATTGTTGCCGTCGTCATTGTTGCCGGCTAAAAGTCCACGTCAAGTGGTTCAATTGATCGTCTGTTTTCCGTCTCGGCCGCGCCACGGCGGCGGTTTCGGGCCGCGAACGCGCGACCCGTTATTTTCGCGGAGACCCGAGTGCTGCGCCGGGAGTTCGGTCTCGACGTGCGCGCAAAATATCTCGCCCCAGCCGAACCGTCGGAAAATCTTAGACATCGTACGATTCGCTCGGCTCGGTTTTCACAACTCGGGTCAGACGACAGTCGGTGACCCGAACCGGTATCTCGGAACTCTCGGCACAACTCCCTCGAACAGTACTCGACCAATCCCCAAACGATTTACGTTTGACCGGTTCAACTGCTAAACAGCTCGATATTTACAACGACATTCAAACGGTAATATACGCGCTATTTATAACTAAACTAAAGTAAAATATCAAACGATTTTTCAACGGAAACCAGACATTTATACTCGGCTTTAAAACGATCACCGTGCTTACCACCATCACGGTTCAAATCAAAGTACCTATTTGTGTTTCGATAAAAAGTCGACAAATTTTTGATTTTTCGCCGTTAAAAATATATTTCGAAACTCATAACGCGTTATCGTTGCACAACAGGCGGCATTTATGATAAAGGAGGTCGTTTTCACCTTTTGATAACGATTTATGCAGATTTCATGTGTTCAAAAGAAAGCCAAAGTTTGACCAAGTATCGACTGATTACCTCATCGGGAAGTATCGAACCGCCGAACTGTTTAAAGTTCGATTTGATTTTTTCAACTCTCATTTCAATACTTACGCTGCTTTGTACGCATACGTCCGTCGTCTACTACTACAACGCGGCGCGTTCTCGTCAATCGAATAACAATAATAAGTCAATTCAGTGTAATAAACGAGTATATTATATTTCGGTCAAAAAAATGTCAAAATCGCGAAATAATTACCAAAAAAAACCCGCCGAATTATTTACGAATTTCACGTGGGTTTTCGTTTTTCACTCAGAAAATATATTTCGAAACTCATAACGCGTTATCGTTGCACAACAGGCGGCACTTATGATAAAGGTAACGGAGGTCGTTTTCAGCTTTGATTACGATATAATATGCAGATTTCATGTATTCAAAAGAAAGCCAAAGTTTGACCAAGTATCGACTGATTACCTCATCGGGAAGTATCGAACCGCCGAACTGTTTAAAGTTCGATTAGATTTTTTCAGCTCTCATTTCAATACTTCCGCTGCTTTGTACGCATACGTCCGTCGTCTACTACTACAACGCGGCGCGTTCTCGTCAATCGAATAACAATAATAAGTCAATTCAGTGTAATAAACGAGTATATTATATTTCGGTCAAAAAAATGTTCAAATCGCGAAATAATTACCAAAAAAAAACCCGCCGAATTATTTACGAATTTCACATGGGTTTTCGTTTTTCACTCGGACGCTTTTAAGTTACTCAGCTATGAGCTTTCGCGCGCGAGGACAGTATATTATATCATACGTGTTACATAATGTGTGACATGTAATAAACAATAATTTCCAAACGCGCGTTTCCATACATGTGATGGTAATTATTATACCGCGCGGCAATAAAATCACGTTGCAAACGATCCCGTACAGTGGCGTAAAACGACGATTTGAACAATCGCCGGGCACAACAATCGAGTCCGTCACATATGTTCGTCTCGCGTACATTATTTCGGGTGGGAAATATAATTAACGTGCGTTTTAACGTATTAACTTTTGAAACGCGCGAGCCCGGCCAATCGATACCAAGTCGCGGCGATTATTAATTACAAATCCACGGGAAATAACATAACACGGTGTAATAAATTACTCGAATTACGTCACGGGATTTTTTTTTTTTTGATTTTTTCATCAAACAAGTGTTTATAGTGTTTTTTGACCTTGTTCGCGTTTACAATTAACGAAACGTTACGTAATTAACCACTCGCTATAATATTATATATTATGCGAATCGAGATTAGAATCCGATAAATCTTTTACTCTTATTTATTAGTTACTTATATAGTATATGCCAGCGTTTCTTAAACTTTTTTACCCGTGGAACCCCTACTTTGTTTTTTAGATTTTAAGCTTTTTCAGGATTATTTGCAACAAAAAAAAAATATAATTATTTCATACACTAATATTGTGTTAAAAGTAAAAAATATGTTTAAAAAAAACGGTCGTTTCTCTGAAATTCACGCTATCGCGGACGGTCATAACCAATTAGTATTTTTATCAAAGACGTTCAAATATTATTTCTGTGTACAAACTGCATAACTGTATAAGCACATATGACATATTATACATTATTATTTAATATACAAACATTTTTTTTCTATACTTAATGCATGTTTCCCCATTACTAATCTTTAGTTAGACATTTTTAAGTAATTTTCTTGAAAATTTTGAAAAAATTACTTAAGCTTCGCGGAACCCTGAAGTGATCTCCGCGGAACCCCGGGGTTCCACGGAACACAGTTTAAGAAACGCTGGTATATGCTATTATCGTGCATTATGCATTTTTAAATAATTCAAAACGACTCTGACGGTCCGCTATCGTCTTATCTCGATCGAAGGGATTATTATAATTATTCAGTGGTCCACATGACCTCGTCAATCGTCGTCGTGTTGGACCAACTATGATAATAATAATATTACCCATTTAAAGTGTAACAATTGTGTAATAATGATAATAATGACGATGATTATATAAAAATTATGTAATAATGATAGTAGCGGTAAATAGCAATGTTATCGCGTGAACACTTGAAAGTTTACGTCAGTGCAATATTGCGTAGGCGACACTGCGAATGAAAGCCGAGCCAACAGGCTCCACCCGACCAATGACAGCCGAGCAGCGCGCGCGCACGGACGAGTGACGTCCGAAAGTGCAGCAGCAGCTTGCCGATGCAGTGTGCGGGCGATCAGTCTAGTGTCGACGGCGCGGCGGTTCGGAAAGCTCTTCCCGGTTTTCGAATAAATTTCGGTTATCGTTTTTCGCCGTAATAACGTTGCGAATCGTGTCTATTAAATTAGTGTTTTCTTTCGCCCCGACGGCAAATCAAACTTTCAATCGTGACTTTTTATTTTATTTTTTTTTATTTTATCGATCGGCTTTTGTGTTACTTCCGTCATTTCATTTCGAGAACGCGCTGCGACGACGTTCATACGGAGACACCTCAGCAGGAACCCTCCGCCAAGCCGGATTTTAACCGTAAGTACCGATTATATTTATTTTACAGTCTATGGAGGATTAATTATTCAGTCTCGATTCGTCATGATCCGTAAAATCATTATAAAATAAATGGTAAATTTATTATTATAAAATTGTTAAAAAACTAAAATTACCCAATTATTTTATCCTGACTGGATTGATTTACTCGTTATCCGAACGTAAATGTGTTCATTTCATAACACGTATTTTTTTATTTATATTTTTTATATCTACGGCAGCGCTAAAGTACCCGAATAATTATTATTATTATCAACGCCCTTTCGGGCAAACAGTGTACACAAGTGATATTATATAAACATGGAAGATTTACAGTAATTATAGAATAATATAATATAGAACAGTGATGAAATATTTACAACTTAAAATTTTTATTAACACATCGATTGTTTATTCGAAACCTAGACTTGAATTGAAAGTCTATAATTATTAAGTATCGCATAATATAATAACCTGGGCACGACCGATCTACGGTGTAAGCACGAGGTTTCCCGTCGCGTTTTCACGCCATTTAAAGTTTCGATTTATTTCATACACGTCATACTTTCCGTGCGTTTCGGACGATTCGAAAATTGTCTACATTTCTATATCGATATGTGATTGCAGAGTATCGAACCGGGCGAAAATCAAAAAAATTAATTTTTCTAAAAATAAAAAAAAAAACCGATTTTTCAGGCGCATAATACGCCGTCGCGGCGCTAAATCGCTATACGAAAAAATAACTATTTTTTAATTCGAAACGCGCGCGGACGCTTTTTTTGCCGCACTCGCGGGACGTAAACGCTCGCCGCAAACGAGTTGTATTTTTGATAAACGCCCGCAGTGCGCGAACCAGCGAACCCCCTCGTCCTGCCTCTCCTTCGGGACGGCGCGATCGCGCGACGGATAACGCTCGCGTAAATAAATAAAGGGCCGTGACTCGCAACGCGCTCTCGGATCCGTTTTCGAGGGGATACGGGCGACGGAGACGCAGCAGCAACCCTTTCTCGAGGTAAAAAAATAAAGAACGAAAAACAACCCTCGTCGCGCCGCCGCCGCTCCTTCTCTCAGACCTGCGGCGGCGGCGGCGGCCCGTGTAACTTTTTGTGCGCGCACTCTAACACGCTTTGTTGTCAAACCGATCGCGCCGAAATCTCCGCCGCCGTCGCAAAGGAATCGCGCGCGTGACGTGAGACGAACGACGACGACGACGACGACGGCGAGGGGTACATTTATACTGCGATATTCTTTTGTGCACGCGCGCGCGCGCGTTATATTCGCCCTCTGCCGAAACACTCTTTTGTGAATCAATCGAACCACTATTATTATTATTATTTCTATTATTGTACGCTCTCATACCTTCGCTGGTCGCGAGCGCGCGCGCATTGTCGCGCATATCGTACGTGTATAATAATAATATTATATCCGCTGTTTTTCCCGATCGGCATTGTGCGCGCCGTTCTTTTCGCACAATGGCCATCTGTCCCGCGTCATATAATATCGTCCGCGGCAGTCGGTCGCGTGCGCCGGCCAACGATCCGCCGCCGTTCCTCCCCGCGGGGCCAAAGCGCAACAGCGTCGCGGTCAGAAGACTAAAATCATAGTCATAATACCAGTTGCTGCGGGGTGACCCGCGGACGGAAATTCGGTCGATTTCGGGGCTTAGATTTTGTAAACGAAGCTTATTATTACGGGCAAACGCGAACGGCTCTCTCACGACCCCCGTTCGATTCCAATAATCCGATCTGATCTCGAGTCGTTTTAACCCGTCGTCGTAGGTATATCGTTACGTTTTGTTGGTCCTGCGTGTGAATTATTTAACGAACTTAGAATTGCGAAACAAAGATAGAAATGTTTGTCTACTTATATATCCTACAATAGTTTTATTGTTCGATACCCATTTTCATTCGAATTTTCTATATATAAAAAAAAAAAAAAACAAAAATAACTTTTGATAGAAAAAAAATATTTAATTCTTTTATAACAACGCCCGTTAAAATAATACTACTAATACAAATATTTCAAAAAAACTATTAATCGTTTGAATTTTCCGAATTTTCTTTTGCGGTATTGCATGTCGGACAAGTAGGTTCTTTACATACATAAGTATTATTGTTTGATAACCATTTTCATTCGAATTTTCTATATAAAAAAAAAAAAAAAACAAATAACTTTTGATAGAAAAAAAAATATATATGAGAAAAAAAAATTTTAATTCTTTTATAATAACGCCCGTTAAAATAATACTATAATAATACTACTAATACTAATATTTCAAAAAAACTATTAATCGTTTGAATTTTCCGAATTTTCTTTTGCGGTATTGCATGTCGGACAAGTATAGGTTCTTTACATACATTTTTTGTTTTCAAACAAGTAGTTCTCAATATAAATATATAGACTCTTTGATTATATTTTCGATTTTATAAAAAGTATTTCGTGACCTCGCCCGGTGCATCCTAAACGTGTATTTACTCCCGTAATCGGTCCTGTACCCGTCTTTTATTATATTTGATTAAAAAAAAAAAAGGCCAACGTTTCCGACAAAACCATTGTAAAAAAAAAATACTTATTATCATACGCGCACGTCTAACTAACTAAATGAGATAAATTAAAAACGTACAAAAGTTTTTTTGAATTTTAAAATTTTTCGACGCACACTATATTATTATATTATAATACTTGATGTAATAAAATAGCATCGAATTGATAATAATTATAGGATTTTTCTTTTTCGTACACCGGAGAGAATCGACGAGCGCGTCGAAAATCATCTCGTATTTTTATTTTGAAAATCCGACCCCCCCCCCCCCCCCGTGCGAGTAGTATTTATTATTTTCCTCCTGTCATCACGAGAACAGTGCGTTCACACGACGGGCACTCGAAATATTTGGGGAACGGTAGTCGACGAATTATTATTTCTGAAGAATATTCGGAGATCGGGTTTCGGCTCTCGAGTGCACATCGCGTGTTATCGATAGTCATTAACGGGATGATATTTTGACGGACAATATCGTCATTATAGCTCTGACGTTTAGTGCACGTCGCAAGTATAATATTACGGCCCGAAACGTGTATTGTCCGCCTTTGCCATATTCGTTTACAAAATATAATAATACTCGTACATCGGGGCGGGTGTTTTTTTTTTGTTTTTTTAATTACCGTCGGATTCCTCGCGGCGTTTTTTTTTTCGAAATTCCTCGTCTCCCCTTCGACGCGCGTCCGTGTCGTACACGTCTATATAACGGCATGCATCAACCCAAATCATCGTGCATGAGTCGGCGCTTTCGCTCCGAAAATCGTAATATTTTTCCAAAAGCAAAAGTTCGTGGCCAGTAGACTGTTAAACCCTGGTAACTTTGCGCACAACTCCGCAGCGTTGATACGACGTCGTATATTATATTTATGGATTTATATCGCGGCCGCATTGTGATATCTTAAAAGTTTGTTATTTCGACAATGCGTTGTTTAAGACATTAGTCTTTGTCAGCACAACCAGTGCATGACCGTTACACACACACACACACACATAATATTTTATCGGCGGCGGGGACGACGAAAAGGCCTCGGATTATGATATAATTTTGAATGCCACAAAAGGATTAAATATGTTTGACGTTTCAGCGCGGATTATCGTGGGTCTCTTATGACGCCTTGGCGCGCGGTTCTATATCGACGGTCGACGCTTATATTAACGTGTACCGTTGTACTACATCCTATGTGTGAATATTAACGGCGGATTAGCTGTACGCGGTATTATTGTCGGCCTGTCCGCAGCTCGTGTACTAAAAAGAACAAATCGCCCTTCTTTTGACCCCGCGTTTTTCGTAGATAAAACGCGACTGCGACGACGACGGCCGATTTGCCTCGTCTGATTACTGAAATTATAGATACTCGCCTATCGGGGCGAAACCGTGTGTCGGTCACTCGCGGCGGCGTCACTTTAGAGCGAGGGACATCGTCGCCCACCCAGTTTTTGTGCGCGTGTGTTTATATTATGTAATGTGACGTGTGTTTGCGTGTGTTCGTCGCGGGGTTTATCCGAATTTCAAATAAACAATTTCTATAACACCAGAAATCAAACGAGCTTAAAATATGTATTAACGCAAGATAGTGGTGGTGTGTGGGCGGTGTCTTTTGTACTGTGATTTTATTGTATTATTCTTATTTAGCGGGTTTTTCACTCGCTTTATGTAGATTAAAAAAAAAAAAAAAACGACTGCGATCAAGAAACGGGACAAGAAAAGCCAAGTCAATCGGTTATCTAATCGCTAGATAAGGTTAGTGAAAGTTAGTTGAAAATAAACTTTATAATTGAAAAATTTATCGACAAAATTGTTAGTAAAAAATGGACCATTGATTCTATAATGAAAAAAATAGTTTTACCTATCTCGCGAGGATATTCTTTTGATAAAATATTTTTATACTCTCATCGTTATATATTATGGTAGGTATACTCGTGCGGTGTATAAATACATTGCAGCCCGTTTCCAAAATATTAAGTCAAATACGCCTCTGGTCTCCGGCGAGTAAATGAGTTCTAAGGTTGTAGTTGCATTTTTATGCTTTCTGCTCGTAAATCAAATAATATTTTCGACGGTCGGACGTATGTCGCAGAGTCTAAACATTATAATGCCCACTAATTGTTATTTTTTTACACTAACCGACGACGTACACTAAATAATATAATGTCCACGGTTTGTGTAATTATACGATTGCGTTTAGCGCGATAACTAAACGAATTCCGATAGAGAAATAAAAATAAAAACTTAAATGCAGACAGAAAGAAAGCTTTCTCGCGAAAAATTGTGCGATACCGTAAATTTAAAGGCGCGGTTTTTCTTTTTAAATTATAACGACGTCGACTGGGAAATATGAATACGAATTACTATAGTTCGATCGCCGTATTTCCTTTCATTTAAAATACCATACAAAAGCCCTTATTGACCTTTCGTTAATCGATATAATTCGAAAAATATTATACTTTAATAATAATAATAAACAACGATAAAGTAAACCCGGCGCGAACAGTTAAAAACCGTCGTCGTCGCTGTGTCTGCGATTGCGCAATCGCGATTTTCAGAAAAACATCGACGCGATAACGTTTTGTTGTAGGTCTATCGAGCGAGAGTATACGCGAACCGAAAAACGTCTCGCCGTGGTCACCGACGAAGCCGATCGTTTAAGTTTCCGACAGATCGATAACAATAACAGACGCCGTGCTTTTGTAAAAAATAAAGAATAAACGAACCGACGAAACATAAACACGAGTGTAAACGCGCCGGACGAAATATGCGAGTGCAGTCGAAATCCAATCGCGCGGCGGCCGGGCAGAGGTGAGTCGCAGTAGTAGTAGTAATAATAATATCGTCGTATTGTGCGCGGGCGTGTTTCGATTAAAACGCTCGGAAAAAAAATCCTTTGGCCGTGCATCGGACGGTGTCAAAAACGTCGAGTCACCGTACGCGCAGGTACACACACACACAAGACGTATGCAGAGGTATGCAGTGACGTCGTCGTCGTCCATTATTGTAACAGTCTTTCGGGCTGTTTTCGGAACCAGGAACAATTTACACAATATATAACGCGCATAATATATATTGTGTGCTCTCCTCGTGTACACTCTATATAACGCGTTCCCATTGTCGTCGACGTTTCCATTGTCGTCCGACGACGGTTTTGACGGGTTATAAATTTCACCGAAGGAGATTCCCCGAGGTCCGAGCGCTGAGTCCCGAGCGCCGAACGCGTCCGACCGGAAGCCAAACGATTCCGATCGTCATCCGGTGGTCGGCGACTGCGTGGTGTGGTGTGGTGCGAAAAACTACACGTTTAAATTATTTGCCGCCTCGAGTCCGGAAGGGGAAGGAGAGAAAAAAGCGCGCGACGGCAAATCGCTCGCCGCACACCGGTTCAAGAGCTGAGTTTTTCGTACGCGTTGTTGTTTCTCGTAGATTCTCGGGTGAAAATTAAAAAAAAAAAACCCATCGAGCTCTCGAATTCCACCGACAGTCGGTGAGTGTAATAAGGACCTACCTCGAGGATCGATTATTCGAATCGCGCATTTTACTCGTATTTTCTACAACGCGGCGATCAGCCCTCTTTTATATAGTCCCACGTACGATTGGTAAAAAATGATGGGAAACGCATTGGGATAAAATAATTGTATTCGGGTTTTCATTCCTTTACGAATTTATAAATTTCAAAAATAAAAATTAATACTCTCTCCTAAAAAAGGGCTGGAACGTTCTACGTACGTAGAGTATGCAATTATAAATACGGTTTGCCTCGTCGTCGTCGCGATATACTTAAACTATACTTTCTCGATCTAACGACACTAATCTATCGTTTTGCATGTGGCGTGTAGTGAAAAAGCAGTTTCGAAAACGAAAACCGGCGGCGAAATGAAAAGTCACCAGTCATCTGCCCTCGGGAAAGTGAGTATAAAAATCCATTCTCAACCCGTCGTCGGTGTGAGCTCACACAAATAGCATTTCGAGCGTTATTCGTACAAATATTATAATCTGCTACTGAAAATACCTTCAAATAACATGTCTATAAATATTTACAAAAACAAATGATTGCGCTATTTGTCATTTCCTATCGGTTATCGTTAGACAAAGTTTAGAGTATCGTGAGCGTCGCTGTACCAACCGCGCGATAGTTTTTTTACCGCCGCCGCCGCCGCCGCAGTTGATTACGTATTTTTTTTCAATTTATCATGACTAATTAAAAATTAATTCGCGGCCAGAGGAGACCGAAAAAGCTTTTTTTTAGATGACTTTTTTTCTAAATTTTCATTTATAATAAGTTTTTAATTGATTTCTACTACTTTTTATGAAAAAAAAAATAATTTTCTTAGAATAAAATTGTAGTTTTTCATTTTTATTTTATAAATTATTAATTGTACATTGAAAGTACGAGTATACAACTTTTTAGTAAAGCATAAAAATATACATATTTCTAGGTATGGTTTGATTTTTTCAAGTTAATCGAGCAAATAATAATGCTGGGTGAGCGCGGCAGTGTAGCGATCGTGTTACGAACTATATGTGTGCCAACGACGGGTTAATCATTCGTGGTACTTTACGACCGAGCCTATGACGTCATATTAATATATGCATTATCCAATAACTAGCTTCAAACACGTCGGCGGAGCGTTTGAAAATGAAATACTCGTCGATTCGTATGGAGTTGGTCGTGTCGTTAGAAAACGAGTGTAGTAAGTTAACTATATTTATCTATATTATGGTAATAATTGACCGGTACGAATAGGCTTAAAATATATATATCGCACGACTGTTGCATGACGACGACGACGACGGTAATATTATGTATAAAATGTCGTGTACCCGCCGCCGCCGCCGCCGCACGTCTCAATCAAAAAGTAATAACGATCCTGCAGGCACGATGAAGCGTCCCGGTCGGCGCGTCAGGACCTCTCACGGCGAAAATAATAATCGAAGGGGGCGTACCGGTGGATTTACAAAATCTAAATCAACCGCCACGCAGCCGTAGTATTTTATAATATAAATCGTATAATTCGGTCGTGATAATTTTCGATTTTTCATCATCGTATAATATCATATCACACGCACGCACGCCGCCGCCGCGTCCGCGTACACTCTGCAAACAGCGGGACACCGCATTCTTCTCGTCGCCGCGTGCCCGTACATAATATAGTATAATCTACACGCGTTTTATTGTAAATCGTAAATGTAACGCGTAAAATGTATCATTATAATGGCGTACAATATATTATTATTATTCTAAGCGTCCGTAAGCCGCCGGCGCGGCGCGGCGGCGCGTGTAGTTCGACGAACGTGCCACAATGTCTGGTTTGTTTTACACCGCGGCGGTCGCGTTTATCGACCGGCAAAGCCGCGTTCTTCTTCTACGCCTATCGTCGTGTTGTACGACGGAAGCGTGGGCGGCCATGGTTTAAAATCTCCTAGTAGATGTTTAAACGCCTCCGATTACTACCCGCAGGACAGTTTGTAAGGGCGTGGGTAAACCGAGCCCTAAAAGCCTCGCAAAACGATATAAGAATTATATAGTTTTTTCGTTTGTTTATTTTTTTTTTAACTCGCTAAAAATCAATGCATATTTCAATGACTATTGTAAAATGGAAATTATAATGGTCCTCTCGCCCTAGACCTCGCGAATTCTCACGACGATCCCGATGCTAGTATAAACGGTAATATTATCAAAACAAATCTATACGTATTTACCATCGACATGGACGATAATATCGAATATTGCGCGCGTGTTCGAATGATACTTTATTGTTGCCCCCCCCCCCGCCGCACGCGGAAATCGAGCGTCATTATTATTAATTATTTTATCATTATCATCGTCGCTTTCGAGACGTTCGAAACCTGTGCGACGTGTGAATTACATGGTAGCGCAGTAGTACACTTCCTCGCAGTGCCTCTATGTAGCGATCCGATTGGACGGATAGGATCTAGATATTTTGATAAATGTGAAAATTATAAACATATTACGTCGGCCGAGGACACTTTTCATGGCCGTAGGACCGATCCGATGTGATATAATATAATATACGTGTTGTTTATATAATATTTCAGTGCCGCGACAGTTCGCGATTCGTGTCGGTTGTTTCCTGTGGGCGGCGATGACAAAAAAAAAAACCCCCCCCGAGAAAAGAATATAAAAAAGAAAAAAAAGAGTGAAAAAATAATATATAAATACACACCCTGCCCGCGACACATGTGGTATGCGCGCCTTTGGGTCCACGGGGTTACTATATGCTCGTGTGCGCGCGACCGAGAAAGAGAAGGGTATATACATCAGAGACCCATATATACGTACACGCAGGTATACTCGTATGCGATATTATAACGTATAATATTATATTATGTGTGCTGTGCTCCGCGATGAATAACGACGACGACGGCGACAAACACCTTGCCATTGTCGCGGGTCCCAGGTGATGTGAAAATTATATGTTGCGCGCACAAAGGCCTCCAACGTCCTTGGCTCCGCCCCCGACGACGAGTAACACGAAAAGTAAGAATACACACATATATATATATACGTACACATTTGGTTTGGTTTTTATTGTTAGACACCTGAATCCTTTGTGCGTCCGATTGTTATGTCCGATTGTTGTGCGCGATGTGTATAGGTAGTACACCTCTACGTGGTACCGTACGCGTTATAAATGTTATTATTCGTGCGTGCCGCGAACAAAAGCCCTTTTTATGATTGTCGAACTCTGATTGATTGCGACCGAACGCGCACGCTGCCGCTCAACATATAACATATTATATGTAGCGTACGCCGCCGTAAACAACGCGCGAGAGACAATGCGTGGGCCCCACCGCGAACGCGAATCAAGTCGCCAGCGCTGCACTTGCTGACGAGTGTATTATTATTATTTTTATTATTATATGTACGTATATTGGCCCGCTTTCCGACGGGCAACGAAAAAATACCAAACCGCGCGTTTTGTTCGTGTCCGCGGAACGACAACAACAATTATTATCAGAGGACCGCCGCGCGGATTCATCAATTACACTGAAAAGCCGACGGAAATATGTGCGAAAATTCGCGCGATACCGCGCCACCGCGCACGGATCGAAAAAAATGGAGTGTTCGCCGGTGCCGCAATTGTGAATTCTGAGGCCCGTGTGCAAGGATTTATTTAGAGGCCCCAAATTAATAATATATTTATTACTTGATCTTTGTATTACTACAGAAATTTTTTAGTACTATAACTTAAATATTTGACGGATTCGCGGAACCGATCAGAAGAATAAATTATGTAAATTTATAAAAATTTGAGCTTCTAAATACCTCCTCTATAAATTAGTATAACGAATAATCAAAAAAATAACGAACAACTTAATTCAGTGATCCGAGTCTAGTATCCATACAATAATTATTTGAGAAATATTTCGCAATAACAGAGAGGGGCCCCTGCGATAATGACTATTATTCTACAAATTATGTCATACTTTATAATATCATTTTCGTAATTTTATTCCTATAATAATTTGTACGTTTTACTATGAAACCGAATTATTTACAGATCCAATGAAGATCTTGCATGATATTAATTATCATCTACTTATGCTAATAATAAATTCATTGAAAACAATTACAACAAAATCAAAAAACTTTCGAGGTACGAGCCACGAGGAAGTAAAGAATACCAATATAGGCTAAATTAATTTTGAAACGGACAATCTTCAATTTTTAGCTTATGGTTTGGGAGGCCCCTAAGAACCGGAGGCCCGTGTGCATCGCACACCTTGCACACCCAATTGTTGCGGCACTGATGTCTGTTCGCGTGTAAACTATGCGGCGGCGGCGCGAGTGAAAATAATAAGTCGTATTTTACATTATTCTAATTAAACGCGCTTTATTTACGTTGCAGTTGTCGGCGGACTCGTGGCGGAGCGTTGCGCCGAGAGAGAATTTGCGAATAAAATATATAAAAGTTTATGGAATTCGGTGGCGTGGCGAAGGGGCGATTTCGGAGCGGCCCCGCGTCAAATCGGCGGCTACCCGCTGAGTATAATGGATTTACGAGCTGTAAGAGTAGTAAAGACAATCACAAAAATATTATAAATAAACAGGTATGTGTAACTTTTCTGTCGCTACACGGACGTCGTCGTATCTATATATTATAAGTAGGGCCCGGATTTAAATGCACTTAAAACCATACACATATGCTCTAATAAATAGCCAAAAATGCCTTTAAAAAATGCATTTTACCACAAAAATGACCTTTAAAATGCCATATATTTTTTTATACAAATTATAATTTATAAATGAGACATAATAATTATTTTTACATAGTTATTTTATTAAAAAAAAACTGAAAATTTGAAATATTGACTAAATAAAACCCGATAAACCTTCTTAAATATCAAGAAAATAATTAATCTTAAGATAATTTTTTGAATAGTCCAAGTTTTATATCTATATTGAATAAATATGCATTAAAAACCAACAAAATGACCCAATAATGCTAAAAATGCTCTAAAAATGAAAAAAAAGTCGAAATATGCAAAAAAATGCAAAATAAAATTTGTAGCTTTCAAACCCTCGTTACATGAAACGAATTATGTACTTAGAAAGCATTGTGTATGATCAATCAAAAAAATATGCACTTTGCATTGAAATCCGGGCCCTAATTATAAGTATTATGGATTCAACACCGTTTGAATTTAGATGGAATATTTATTTTCTAACGTTTACGTAATATTATTCCGTATAGTAATACGTTTGATATAATTAATAGTATAAATCATTTATTGCGGAATATATTCTGAAATAATATTTTATAATTAGGTATGGGTTGGGGGGCCGGGATTATACGTTTTTGACTTGATTATGTAACTTTGGATTATACAATAATAATAAATAAAATGTTATATAAAACGAAATTTTATCCAGACCGTTCGGTAACAAGGGGTTGAGTAATCTTTCATAATCCAAAACTACCCTCGGCACGCCCCCGGGTAGTAGTCGAGTGCTTGAGTGTTTGTTTCTCGCGTTATAATATTTAACAACGCCACTGATTAAAACAAGTATAAAAAGTCCAGTATAATAGTTGCATGTTGGTCGGAGAGAAAATGTATGTTTTGGCACAACCGTGGCAGCGGTGATCGTGCCGGAACATACACGTTTTCTCTGTACTCCTGAAAAACCTAGCGTATGTACAAAGTAGTTTATTTTAATATAAAGTAGCCGTGTCGTTTGCTAGGAACTAACCAAGCTCGGCAACGCGAATGTACTCGTAAATTCGAAATCGCTGGAAAATACGGCCGACAACAGTATCAAACTGTCCGGCGACGCGTCGCCAAGTTGGCCAACGCGTGTGGCCAATTCACGTACGCTGTCGATATAGAAATCGTGTATAATCCGTTTGAATAGCGAAACTATAGCTCTCCGTGTGGCCTTAGCTCGGGACTGTCGGCGCGTTTAAAGCAGAAATACATACGTTTTATTTTTATCGAAAAATACCATTTTATTTCGAGCTGTTATTTAAAATGTTTACCGAAAATGAAAAAAAAAAAAAACCGAGGAGGTTATTTTTTCCGCAAACGACCATCCCTTTGTATAGGTGTATCGAGTGAAATATCGTTTTGTACGACATCCTTCGTCGAAAACAATAATGTACGTGTTGCAGTGTTGTTCGGCTCTGCGCGGTCTAGAAACCTATTGAAATTTTCGACCTGTTATATTATTATTACAAAAATAATATGCCGATGAATGCGCGGCGTCTCCGTACCTACTCTGGTAGGACCGTTTCGAAAACAAACGAGACCCAAACGTAAATCAACAATCGTATATTATTATACTTGTGTCGGACGAGTGAATGAAATTCAGAGAATAAAAATAATGAAATTCGATGAATAGGTATAGGTTCCCTTTAATGCATTGTAAATGTCGTTGGTTTTTTCATCTTAAAATCGGAAAGGCAAAAAACAACACTGTCGTTCGATACGAGTGTATTTTATATAATAAAGTCGATTTCTCTTCCTGTGGCTCTTCCATTGTACGGTTTATAGGTACAAATAATAGAGATTTAAACATTTTTCCTCCCGCGTCGTTTTGGGTATCACATAAGGATAATAATAATCTGCTACAATAAAAACCTAAATAAAATATATAAATGAATAAAACCGCAGGCATTAACGTGATTTTAAAATAAGTTTCGTTGTTACAGACGGGCTTGTTGAAAATGGACGACGAAAAAGAACTCGCCGTTTTTATTTTCAAACTTGAATGGCGAATTCAGACGTCTACTGTTGAAAAAAAACGAAATTCACAAACCGAGTGAGTAATTATTGTGTCCTGTCTTTGCTTTTTGGATTTATTACCATAGTGATTTCGTACTCGAAACTCTTCGATTTGTTTGTGTAACGTTTCGATACGAGAAAAAAAAAATGGTATATAAACGAGTAAAATGGTGATTTCAGTCTATAGTTTGAGATAACACGAGTATTCGACATATCTACGCGATATGAAAATACTAATAACAATCGTATTCATTATAACAATAATATAAATGCGTACGTCGGGCAACTAATTTATCAGGAGAGATATCAGGATTCGCCACTTTATTATTTGTGCGTTTCCCTACGCGAGTTCTTTCTCGATTTGGTCGATCTTCGGTCGATAACAAACCCGGCGTGTGGCCGCGGAGACTCCTCGAACGGAACTTTAACAGTGTTTGGAAAATCCCGGAAGCTCGAAATTAAATTTTAACCCTCGCGTGCCGAACGCGTCGACGCGGGGGCGCGCGCGAATGTTTTTCCGTTCCGCGAGATCTCGCGATGAAGTGGGAACGAGGTCGGCGTTGCGGATTTCATTATGACTTTGATTTCCCGGAACCCCGCGCGAGCGCGTTCCGAAAACATTTCCACGCCGGACCCGGTAGATTGCGAATTTATCGGTCTCGATATTGCCGCAAAGTGCCTCGTTACGAGCGCTCGAATCGTTCCGGTAAACGAGTAACAAATAAAACGCTCTCGCTCATTAAATCATACACGTTCGAAAAAGAAAAAAAAATTATTATTTTTCACCGATACGAATGGTTTTATATAAGTATTGAGACGTGAAACGAGTGGGGAATTTTTTAATTCGTAAATATTAAAAACGTAAAAGCTGTTCGTATTAATATACAACTCAAAGCGTGTTTAACGATATTCTGACGCTTTTATTTGATTACACGACAATAAATTGATTTAATTGATCATTATGTATTCGACTACAGAGTATTTTATTTTTATTTCTATTGTTTTAGCTCGGGGGAACTTTAAGATTTCGGACGAGACGAATACGCGGCCGACTTTGATACACTGTCTGCGTACGAATCGAATAGTCACAAGTATGGTGAGTACGCATTAATTTTTCTACGATTTTGAAATCGAACACGATAAAAAATATTGTTGAAAAACAAATTATCGTTTGAAAAGCCGTTTTCGTGTTATATAATATATTACGAGTACTCTCGTGGCAGTGGCGCGCGTTTTTCGTCAGATATTATTATAAGAGCGTATTTGAAACGATTTGATTCGTTCGACAAACTGTTTTTGTTTTTCAATCAATATAAATTGACAACCCGAGTCCCTCCCCGCCCCTCGAATAGTTTTTAAGCTTCGCGTAACCCGTTCGGGTTGATTCTCGGTCTGTCGCTGTTGACGTTTCGCATAGTATTGGACGCGAAACATTGACACTGCGTGTGTTCGCATTAATAATACGTTTTCCTCCGTCGTCGCAAAGCTCCCGTTAGCGTCCGACAGTCGTCTGGAAAGGAATCGTCCTTTCCAGATAACCGTCGTCGAGCCGACTCGAGCTCGACACGGTCAACACTCAACTCACAATACGGACCACAGCCGACGGCGAGCTATATTTTTGTCGCGCCCGCCACAGACCACGACGGTCAACCCCCGGCGACGCGTTTAGAATTCCCGAGCAAACTATTTATTCGCCGCGTTTCTCGCCCCTCCTTTCTGTGCGAGTGGAAATTGCGCTTCGGCCGGTAGACTCGATTATTTTTCTTATTGGACCTTTTGATTCGAAACTCTTGATTTCTTTCGTTTTCCTACACCAATAAGGACAATAATTATTACCGGTAGTTAATTAGGTAATTAAACCGGTAGAACCGACGAAATAATTAATTAACGAGTCCTACTTAAAAAATTATAAATCAATTAGAAACGTGTTTGTCCGTTGACCGGTCTTAGAGCGTTCGCAGTTCGAGGACCCCCCCCCCCCCCGTTTCATCGAAAACCGCGGTATCCCCGCGCAAATATCGTTATATTTCCGAAACATATTTACATCGCACGACCTTTCGCGCGCCATTGGCAGGACGGCGTATTTTTGTGGACAGCGGGAAAATCGTGTGGAAAAATTCTCTTCGCGTTAATATAATAATATTATGTACCCCTTTCTCGTAGCGCGTGCGCGAACGTCGCACGACTTAATTGAAAAACGCGCGCGCATTTTGACACAACGCCGTCGTGCACAAGACTACGAATCCGTTGCAAGGGTCCGTTTCTTTTCAAAGTGTATTTCGGCTCGCGCGGCGATGATAATGATGACGATAACAATGATAATAATAGTTTCGTCTCCTCCTTATTTATGCCGCTCGCGCGAGTCCGTCTCGTAATATCCTTTTTCCTTCTCCCCCGGTGCTGTTTTCAGTCACCTACCCCGCGGTCATTGTATTCGATCGCCGCCTCCGTGGTCGTACGAAAACGACTCGAAAACGTCGCGCACTCACTGCGTGTATACGCAGCCGTACCGGGGGGTGTCCCACGAGGATTTAACGACTTTTTATATTTTTTCCAAACAGTGGGAGTAACGTTTCCCCCGGTAAATCGTTCGGCGCGTACCGGGTGTCTAGCGAAGACTCGCCGCCGAATCCTCGCGCGACATCCTGCAGGAGATTTTCGGCGATTAAAACGTACACGCAGTGTTGTGTCACCGCGCAGTAAACTCTCCGACGCGCGTACGTGATGCCCGCGTCCGCGTGTATAATGCGCGTAAACGACGCGTACGTCGTCGTGCACACTACATACCTGGCGGATAACACCGCTAAACTCTCTCTTTATTATTATTATTATTTCATTTTTTTTTTTTCCGTTTCGTTCCCCGTCCGTCCGTGTCTCTCCGGCGTTCGCTCCTTTATTTCATTTTTGTCTATCCGCGTCGTACACGAACACCCGTCCATTGTTGACCGTGTGAAAGGGACGTGCCCGGTGCCCCCTCGTGTCAATTGTACCAGTAATAATAAAAATAATAATACCATCTGTGGTCGGCCACCGCAGCAGCGCTACCACCTTTTCTTCTGCGCGACAACAACACAATCGCCGGCCCCATTGTGCGAGCCTTTGTTATGCACGCGAGACTCTTCCAAGACGCCGCCGCCAGCACCGGTGGTTATCGCTCGCACTAGGATTTATATATATATGTGTGTACACGCCTTAGGTATATAATATTATACATTATATATAATATATACGCGTGTGCACGTGCAAGTCGAAAAAAATAAATCGCCACGCCGGTCGAATAATAACGTACGATTATTTATTTTTCGAATAGAATATCCGATTGTATTTCTCTGCCTCCACATTCGCGCCACTAATTACGTACGTCGGGAAATGCTTTGACAGTCGAATATTTCGTCGTTAAAGTTAGATCGATCAATTGGTTTATTTTAATTCGTATTATTATTGTTCGAGCCGTTAATTTGTTTTCGAAATCGGAAGGGCCGGCGAAAACCACTTCTCGAGGTCCACCTACCCGTTGAGTGAAAACGTACAGATTTCGCGACAAATAGTTGCGCGATACGAAAATGTAAGTCGACTATTTTTTTTTTGTTCGCTTGAAATTTCACGTTGCGATTGCTAAATTTCTGTTTGTTTCCTTTTCGATTTCTTTTTTTCAAGCCAAGAAAGTGCAGACCTCCCGTTACATAATGAACACGTGCGCGCCCGCACGTAAAACTCTGAAACTTTCGCGACACACGTGACACGTCTGTCGAAAGCGCGGTACGTTGCGGCATATACCGCGGTCGAAAGTGTAGTAAAAAACAATATAACACCAACGATTTCGTATAGTAATATTAATATTTCGTTTCGTCAGAACAGCGGCCGATCGGGAGAGAGATTTCAACGATTCCGTCCTCTCGCAGAACGCGGCAGAATATTTTATGCGATAATATTATGCCGTTAAAGACAATCTCGGCGCGTACGATCGGTAAACCGTCGCGTTTCGGGGTAGTCCGGGGAAGGTTTTCCGTTGTTGAGATTCTCGATTCGACCCGCAGTAGTTTTGATTTTGCAGGCCTGCATATGCGTGCGTGGTTTTTTTCACTTTTTGACTGCCCAGGGAACTTTCGTCGTTCGTTTGATAACGACGAAACCGCCGCCGCGCCGGGGTCGGCCGTGAACACCTCATCACACGAAACAATCGAATCATCGATCGGGAGAAAACAACACACGTGTAAACAAAACGCACGAAACCGTTCGGAGCGCAACCAAGTAAGTGGATATATTATCTATAATGCGATTCGACGACGACGTGCCGTCTGAAAACGAGCCCGGGGGACTCGTGGACAGAAATAGCGGCCGGTCCGAATCGACGTAATATCGTAACAAAATATAATACGCGTTCGGGCGTTTTCCGCGATTTTATTGTGTTGCTGCGTCGCGTGTCGCCGACGATACGTCTCTCGACGATTGTCCGCGCGCGCACAGACCGCACGCGCAGAAAACGGCCGGGGCGGCGGAGGGAGGGTAACAACTTCCCCAGGGCGCCAAACTTTTCTTTTTTTTCACCCCTCGTCGTTTAACAATAAGGACAAAAGCGGGCGTAAACATTTCGTCTTGCCCCTTAGCCCGTCGCCGAGGCACTGCGCATTGTATACGTACATAACTAGTACATCATCATTATTATTATTATGGTAATATCTTAATGCCCGTGTTATATATTATTATTCCACTTATCGCGTTTGGTTGTTATCGACTAAAATAAAATAGTCTTGCGTATTTGACGAGCGATCTGTACATTATTGTCGTATGAGAGCGTCGTCGCGGTTTTTTTTTTGCTTTCAAATCTAACATCACTGTAGTCGATTCGAAAACAATAAACTATCGGTTCGATAGTAATTATGTTATTATCGACAGTTTTGTCGCGGGGCAAGTCTCGCTCGGTTTAAAACGTCGCGACTACGGGGGAAAATAACGTTACTTAGTCGTTTATCGTCTACGGCAGGGATGGCGAACCTTTTGATAACTGCGTGTCAAATCAAAATGTTTGGTTCGATTTTATTCGCGTCACGTGTCACTGTGTCAGAAACTTTTTAGACCATTTTTTCGCTTAAAAAATAATTAATTAAACGTACAAACATGATTTCAGTTTACGAGATTAGGAAATGGAAAGTACATATTACGTCAATTACGACATTACGTTTATAATATCTTACGATATATTACAAATAATAAGTAAAAAATATCAGTAATTTGTTTGGAAAGTGAAGTAAAAATTATGAATTATATTTGAATTGGCGTGTCACTGAAATAATGCGCGCGTGTCACTCTTCAGTGACACGCGTGACATAGGTTCGCCATCCCGGGACTCTACGGCAATGACACGCTCACTATCCGCGAATCGACTGTTGGTGTATTTCAAAACGTCCTTTATCCTTTTTTTTTTTTATCGTTTCGCGTGTTTAAGTAAATTGTTACTATATAATCGTCGCGTTTCGTTCTCGAGCTCCAGTGACGTAAAATTCCAAATCCTACGATACGTAATCCGCGTTCGAAAAGAACGGGGAACGGTAAAAAAGGTATTTCCGGAAAAAAATTGTGCCCCCCCTCACCACTTTCGTCTAGCCCGTGTTCAACGCCGCAGCAGACCGCGCGCGCACACATTTACGTAGCGTAAACTATAATATTATATTACTCGCATATTATACGGAACACGTAAAGTCTGGTCGAAACTCGCTCGGCTTTGCCCGAGTGCAACGCGTGTTGTTTCGCCTTTTACCAAAGTCGCGGAACAAAGACAATCAATATATCATTGTACGCCGCCGCCGCGGCATACACTCGAATAATCATCAATCGGTTCGACGGCCCGGCGGACATTATAGAGTGTGTTTGTGTGTGCGTACACGTATAAATATTATAATACGTACCTATCTGTGTGTGTAAAATATCCGTCGCGTCTCCGGACGCGCGACGCTGAACCTTAAAAAATGGTTTTTTTTTTTTCCGAGTGAATTTTCAACGCGTTAGTGTCGAAACAACGCGACCCGAAGGTCTCCTCTCCGCCTCTCGTCTATTCTTCGCTGCCGTCCATGCGTGTCAACGGCAATAATAACAAACGATTGTTCCGGCCACAAACGAACGACCAAAATATTAAAACATTTACACGGACGGCGTCTGTTTTCTTTGTGTCACAATTTACGAACGTTTTACACGCTCGTACGTGCGCTATATGAATAATCTTAGGGCCGCGCCGTCGTACGTTCGCCCCGGCACACGCGCGCCGGGTTCGAAGCCGCGCACTCGTACACTAGACCCGGACCGACCCGACCGCGAGAAAAAAAAAATAAACGATTATAATTTAATACTTTATGATATTGTTATATTATCGTATCGAAACGATCGTCCGACCCGAATTTCCCCGGTCGGTCCGGGACGTGTTTGAATTGGATTTTTATCGATTTGTCATCTAGTTTTATCGACTATTCCGCGCGATCGGAGACGACGTCGTTAATATTATTATGTAATCATAACAAAATGTTATCAAATATATACAATTATTTCAATGCAAACTATTAAATACGTATATTTAAACAATAATTGAATAAAATAAAGGTCTTGCCTTGACTTTTTCGCACTCTTTATTGTAATACTCAACGCGCAAGACCTTTATTTTATTTTATTATTGTTTAAAGATATTTAATAGTTTGTATTGAAATAATTTAATATATATTTAATAATAATTTTGTTATCAACTCGTTAACAATTAAATATTAATATAATTACTTTATTTATTTATTTTCAATTTTTTATTATGTAGTCGTACGTTGTTCGAGAATCGATACAACGTCGTCGTCCCGAAAGTTCGTACAAGTTATACAAGTGTGCGGTACTAGCAGAAAACCGAACGAAAAACATCATAAAAGAGACGAACCGTACGACTCTATAGGTACCTACTCTACTGGTGGTACACATTGTTTAAATTACCGTTACCTCGCTACTTGTTACTCTACCTCTATACTTGGTTAATTGTCGAAAAAAGAGTTCGGATAACACGTGGTTTCTTGTCATTTTTACCACGACGACATAATGCAATATCGTCTGTTTATTGTAATTATTACAGTTGGGGACGAAAATTCGGAGAAAATGTATCCGGAAAAAATTCGGTGCGAACATTTGTCGGCCAGGTCGTCTCGCGAGGTCGTCTCGTCGACACGAGAGTTTACGAACAAACGCGCCCGAAGTTTCCAAAGTCATTTACTCCGACACAGTCATATTGTTTTACGCGGTATCGGGTAAGTGTTCGCACGCGTCGGCGCGCAAAAATAAAAAAAAAATACAGTGCACGATGTCAAACGACGCGTCGTTGTTTCGTCGACAATACGGTTTTCGATTTCGAGAACACTCGTTGTCGCTAAACTTTCGGCCGCTTCGACGAATTGTGATTTTTTTTCGCGCGACGTACGGCGACCGAGTGAATACGAGTGCTCGACTCCGTTTTATGTAAAACGAAACGCGACCGAACAATCCGTGAATGAATAAACGTCCGACTTGCCGAGGGGGGGAGGGGGGGGGAAATAATCAATTACTTTCGGTATTTACGTTTTGAATAAATGACTACGAATTTTCGATATTATCATAATATTACTGGTCCGTCGGGGATAGGTGTTTTTTTTTTTTATGGTTATATCTATAAATAACGTACCGCACGATAACGTATTGCGCGTATTATATTAATTCAATAATATCTCTGTCAGACGTGTATAATACGCGTCTGTTATTCGTCGTGTTACGACGCCGGCGAAGTCAATTAAAATTGTCTCATTGTATCGACCCCCCCTCCCACCCGAGACGGCCGGTAAAATATTGTTTATAGGCCTATAATTTTCATTTCGGTCGTAATATATTCTCCGCGTAATAACGTTTTCACGGATTTTTTCCCGCCGTGGGTCGCGATCGATCGCGTGCCTGTTTCCGAGGCGTCCGTGTATTTTTATTTTCCCGTATAATTCGACGGGCCCGATAAATACGTCGAGTTTATTCGACGTCGTTATTTGCATAAGTATATCGTATAATATAAATAATTACGAACAGTCGCGCGCGCGTGCACCTGCAATAACGATTTATCTCGGATCGACGGCGATCGCAGCGGCGTCATATGAATAAAATATGATCAAAATCCTATTTTAAACGTACGATTTCAACTCGAAATCAGGCCCTCGCGCAAGGGGGCGGGGGTTTTGGGGTTCAAACCCCTACCCCATTATGAAATCCTGCGCACGAGCCTGCTTGAAATACCTTCTTTTTTCTCGTGTTTTTCCCATCGCGTCGACGTGATAATAATTCGTTAGATTCCGTGTCGCTATACTCGGGCAGTCGAGGCCCGCCCGCGACCTCGCGTGATGGAAAACAAAATGTAATACGAAAAAGACGACTTCTCTTTCCGCGCGTTTTTTTCATTTCTCTCTCGACAAAAAACATAACGGACTCGCGTGTTTATTTGTTCGACGAAGAAAATTAAAAAAAAAAACTCGACGCGAACACTACAAACTACGTAATAATAATATGACATTGGAGCGGTTAAATCGAGAGAGAGAGAGAGAAACTCGCGCGCCGTTCCCTATATACAAATATTACACGTTTTATACAGGTTTATTTGTATACGGCGTATAAATAATATATCGTATAGAATTAGTACGGATTATTTTTAAAACATTTTTTTTTTCCTCCTTGTGAACTCGTTCGGAATGTCACTTACATTCGAACAGCTGAGACCGCTTATTTATAAACACACAATATAACTGGTGGTGTTACTGTGAATTTCCTACGGCGCGGCGGCGGCGGCGGCGTCGTCGTCGGTACGAAATTGCCGTTGGGGTGAGAGTGAATTGACCCCTTAATTCTTCGGGCGCTTTTGTTCGTCCGACGACGAGAGGAGAGAAAAATATATTACCACGTCAAAACATTGCGCTCCGAGCACACACGCACACGCACGCGCCGAACGTTGACCACGGGCGTGCGCGGCGACTTTTTTCAGACAATATAATATTTTTAACGCGTAAACAATAAAAGCGACACAAAGAAAAACATGTTTTTGAACGACTACCCGACGACGGATTAAAAAAACGTCACGCGCTTTGATTTCAAGATTTTAATATCCAATATCGCGCGCGGCGTGTTTACGTTCGCGCGCAATAATTTTATTTTACTCGTTCTACTCGTTGTGTGTCGCCCGACAATAGTCGAATGTTTCTTCGTCGAACGTTTGTACTTTTATTTTGATTTTCTATTCATCGATACGATTTTTTTCTGTTCACAGCGAACGTCGCGGATGAGAAATATAGTAACGGAATAAACCGTTCGAAACGTACAATTTTTCTCGCGAAAGTGTTGCGTAGGTATGTATAGGATTTCGATAGAAATTTTGATTTGAAACTCTATCAACTCGTATGAGATAAAATGACGATTCCAAATCGATTTTCAGTTGGTTTTATTGAGACAAATTATTTAACGTGTAGTCGTTAGCTTTATAAATAATTTTGAGTCGATTTTGTTGACGATATAAATGTGGTGTTTCAGATCGATTTCCCGAGACCGAAGACAACAACAAATCCTCGCACGACGAATAATTTTCGAGAATCGAATGACGTTCGGATTGGATTTAGTTTCAGGTACGTCTGCTCGTATATAATAATAATAATATGTATCTCCATAACGAATCGTTAATTTGAACGTGTCGTCGCCACTTCTAGCGCGTATCAATGTTGCCAAATGTTATTTCCACGTTGAAATATCACCTCGAGAATTCGACCGGAGTTGTTGTTGTCGTTTAAACGTCGTTCTATCGAATAATAATGTCCGAATTGTTTTACGTCATTATTTTTCGATTAGTAATAGCCGCGAGGCGCGACGAATCAACCGATTAAGAGTCAGAGTTTACCGTCCGTCCGATTTCGAAGCACGTGACGACCGGTATTCTCTAGAGTCGTGCGAGTTAGAGAGAGGGAGTAACTAGACCCCGAGAAGAGGCGTACGAAAAACTATGGCGCGGCGACTGTTAATATAAAGCGTTTTTTTTATTTTATTATCGTTATTTATTTCACTATCTGCGCCGCCGTCTCGAAATAATGAAAAATAACGATGCCAGAGAAGTGACCGCCGCCGCGGCTAATATCGTCCAGTCACCCCCGCGGCGCGTTTTCCGCGATGACCGCCGACTAGCGTTGGAAGTGTTTTAAAAACGCATACGATACAATAATAATAGTAATACACATTACGCGCGCGGCACGTATGACATTATGTGCGCACCGCCCGCGAGCCCGTAAAAATAACAATAAATAATCGAACGGCGTGTACCGAAAAGGGAAAATCATAACGTCCATTGTCGGCGACCGAGAGAGAAACACACCTGGACGTTCACACGCCGTTTAAGAGCAGCGCGTGTACATTAAAGCACACAGCAGGTCCTGCCTGCTGCGGTTCGAATCTCCTGCCACCGCGGCCGCCGCCAGTTGTTCATGATTCGGCTACTCTATTCAAATTCGATACGTATCTCCCGTCTCTCCTCGTCCTTCTCGTACACGAAACCATTATGATATACGCGTCGAACATGACTGTGTACAATATTTTAATATTAATAACGATCGTGAGCGAGCGCGCGCGCGTGTGTATTTTCTCGCGCGAACGTGTTGTTTTCGAAACGCGGCCGACGATACGATTCTCGGGCCGCGTGAGTGGCTGACGCGTTAAAGTCTGCGAACACGTACACGCGTTTCCGCCGGAAATCGATGTTTTCTGTGCGTTATCGTCGCGCGCCAGACGGTTGAAAAAATAAAACGACGAACGAGGTCGTCGAGACCTCTGGGGGCAAGTCGGTGTATTTTTCGCTAAAACTAGTCGCTCTCCGGAAAATATTACAGCTCGCTACCTCGTGCGGATGGGGAACTCCTGTCCGGGATACGTTTTTTACACATTACTGTAATTTATAACTCGTGTCACTCGAGTTTTTGAAAATTTGATCGATTCCGACGTCGAGTACCCGTGTACTCGGACGTGTGAATTCGTCGATTAATGGTCCGTTGAATTATCAATTGGAATTTTTATCGTCGTTAGCGGTCGTCCAATGATTTTGGTGTTTCGTCTGATGGAAAGCGGCGCGCAGTGAGAAACGTTCGCACAGTCAGTCGTCGAGAACGCTCGGACATAACGAGCGAGTGTCTCCGCGCCCGGGAATCGATCGCGGAGAGGGTAAATAATATTATAATACAATGTAAACGCCGCGCCGTACGAAAAACGAATCGCGTCCCAGTCTCCGCTGCAGTCGCGCGGCTACGATAACAATAATAATGCGTTGTAAATATACGCGTTTTATTTGTTTTGCGCGTCCGTTTTTTTTTTTTTCTTTCCCACCGAAAATCCGTCACTGCCGCGTCCGATACGATCACGTACGATGAGAACGTGTTCGTGGCAACGCCCTTGCAATTATTATTATTATTATTATTTATTGTTATTACTCGCGTCGGCCTGTAACGCCGATAATTGCACGTTATTGTCCGCCGCCGCAAAAACAACAATAATATTATTTTTACCTCTTATTATAATAATATTGTCAGTCGTGATCAATACGATCATCGCATGCGGATTCCGTTCTGAAATCGATTTCTCTTCTTTTTTTTAAATATTTCCGGACGCGATTCGTTTCCGAAGACCGTCGTTTCGGTAGATAATCATGGGGTAAAAAACGGTTTTCGACTTTTGCTTTTAAACACTCGCATTTATGATTTTTGAATTTCAAGTCAACTCTTTCGGTTGATTCTCGTCACGCCGTAATAATGGACGTCGTTAAAGTGATATCGATGTAGATGTAGAACGAAAGCCGGTTCGAATTCATTCGAATAACCGAACGAAAATCTTTTCGGCAGGTTGTGTAAAATCAAACCGCGTCGTTTCGTCCGACCGTTCTTAGGCCGATAACGTTACGCGATTGTGGCGGAGGAGAGAGCTTTTCGCGCGAATCACTACCGGAACATTACCATTTCGCGAGCACATATTATTATTATTGTCGTCGTCGTCGTTTTATTATTATTGTTGTATCGGTCGGTGCGCCTTGGATCGAACAGTCTACGGCAGCCGTACGCGTTTTATTCGGATGCGAATAAAAGAGCACTTGATTAGAAAATAACTGAAAGACGTTTTCTTCCTGCTTTTTTATTCAGCCGCCGCCGTTTTTTTTTATATTTATTTACTCTCTTTTTTTTTTTTTCTTTTTTTTTTTTTTTTATCCCGTTTTCGCGGTCGGACGCGTATTGTGTTTGCGCGAAAAATATTCAGCGCTGCGAGAAATTACATTGTGATTCGGCTTTATGGAAAGAGTGAGTGAGTGAGTGAGTGAGTGAGTGAGAGAGAGAGAGAAAAAGTGTTTGTGTATACATTTTCTTTTGGCCGTCCTTTGTAAAATCCGATTTCGCGTTTTACCATTTCAATGGCAGTTTTTCCCCCGAGTTGTTCGATTAAATTGATTACTGAACGCTCGCCGTTGTCATTCGTCAGCGTCTGCGCCGAAGGGGTAATAATATAACACCGGATCGACACTCACGCACACACACGCGCGCGCGCGTTGCACCGTCATCGCGAGATTAAAATACCATCCCCTCGACCGTTCTAAAAACAATAACGCGACGGAAAATATTCACACGCGAAACACACCCGTACAACCGGTTCCGCGTGGACCATCCGTCTATCTCGTGAAAAAAAAAAAACCTTTTTCTTTTGCCCGCCACCTATACAATCGCATAAATTATACATATTATACAAATCGTATCGGCCAGCACTTAATGGTCGGGGGATCGTCTGAAGGACCCTATCCGTTCTCTCGGATTGCCCTTCGGACGAGGTCCGGTCACCGGGAATCAGTGTGAAACCATAAATCACGACGTCGTCGTCGTCGTTTGTTTAAACGCCATATTGTTATTCGGACCCAACGGAAATCACGGGTCGACGGGAATCCGCGACGCGATGGGCCGAGAGAAATGCGCGTCGATGAGAAAATAGTGAGCCACTCTCTCAGTCAACGTCAACTTTTGATTGCGCGCGCTGTCATGCGTTATTAAGGAAAAAATCGGCGGTCTTCGACCTCACCGCGACCCAATTCAGTTGTAGTATTTATTTTCGGCGCTGACCTTTTGTATTTTTCGTTTGATCCGAGAACATCAAGTCGATCGACTGGAATACTGTTGTGCCGGTGTTGAATCGATCGCGTGTAGCCTTAGGATTTACGGACGTTATTCGTTTGTTATTAATTTGAAAAAAAAAAAGTCGCGCGTGATGGAAACTCGAACCAGTCGAAGACCACTGTTGCGTATGTATATAAATCCACAACATTATTTATGCACGACATAATATACGTATTATTATTGTTTTGGGTACGACGAGGTCTCGAGAAATTCCTCGGCGTGTTTTTTTTTTTCGTTTTTAATTATAACTCGTTAATGCGTATTTTCAGTGATTAAACAATCTAAATATTTTTAATTATAGTTTTTTCATTAATTTTGTCTTCCATAACAATCCGAGTATTGTGCGAAAGAAAGGGGAAATCAGCGGCCCATTCAACTTCAAGCGACGTTTTGCATAGTTTAACTTCATCTCCAGACGAAAATGTTTGTAAGTACGCGCGGCCCGCGCCAACTCTCCGGCGCTCGTGGAATTATGTCTTATTGTTGAAGACTATTAAACAAAAAGTGTCAGCAACACAATAATAATAATAATTTGAGAGTGCGAATAAACGCTCTTCGCATCCAACATCTTTTGTACGATCCGCACGCCGCCGTCCAGACTGTTAAAAAAAGAAACGTTCGTCCGTCGACTCTTGAGGTATTTATCCGAATTTATCATAATCGTACGTTCCGACATCCAAAAGTTTTGCCCTAATGTTCATAACTATAGGCCCGTGGGTTTAATCTACTTGAAAATCTTAAAAAAAAAATGCATTTAAAATCCTTTAGAATGTAGTGCGAAATGCTAAAATATACACTTGAAATTGTTTTTAAAAGCGTTAAAATCAAAATTTTAAAAATTCGGAAAGCTGTCGTCTTGTTGATAGGAAAAAAAAATCGTATTTTAACTATCGTTTTCGTGTTAATTCGATAAAAACAACAAAAATTATCTATAAAATCGTAAAAATATATAACGTGCGAGTATGTTTACTGTATATTATCGTGCTGCAGTGTGTGTAAAATTTAAAATAAAAGTTTCAAATTCGAATTTCTTGTTAAAAAAAAACTTCGTTCTATAATCGGCTACAAAAACATTGCACTTTCCTACAAATTCACAACCCTATTCATAACAATAAATTAACACTCGAGTGTGCGAATTCGACGGGTACGCCCAGACAGCTTTTCCGCGACTAAAAATTCGTGATAATAAATTTAAATAGCAATATCGCGGTATGGAAAGCACCGAAAACGATCGAATACCGTCGAATAATTTTTAAATCGTTGATTTTCCCAGACGATTTCAAATCGAACCCTTATGAAAATCGAATGGATAATTTTCCGTCGCCGCGAAAGGTTAGGATTTCGTACGGGTAAAACGAATTTACACGATAATAATATGCGAACGATACCGAGTTTTTCTTTTATCGATCGTGACGCACAACCTTTTTTGTTCGGCGTGCCACTTAACAATCATCTTTAAGCGGGTTACCAAATATAAAAGTACGAATAATCCTGGCAACTGTGTTTGGCTCGACGCATATTATTTGTGAACAATTATTTTCACGAACGAAACGAATAAAATCAGTTCATAGATCGCGACTTACGGATGAACACCAACATTCAATAATTATGAGGATTGGAACAGCTAAATTCGAACCAGATTTATCGTTATTATATTATTAGCAAACTCAAGTTCGAAATTCAATTTTAATTTTACTTTTTACCTATACTATAGGTAGAGATAGATTCGTCAGTATAACGTTTCGATCTCTTTCCGTCCACTTTCGGCGTCCACGTGAACGTCGCGCCGTCGGAAAAAGCTTCGGCCGCGCGTGTGAGCACATAACGTTACGCGGTAAATATACGACCAATCTTACAGTCGTTAAAACAGACGAAACAAACTCTCTCGCACGCGAGAAACGTTGTCGTGTGTTGCGTACTTATAAAAATTGTTGTAAATAAAATAACACAATACCCGTAATACAATAACTCGAGAAATAACAATCATTATTATATACGATTTCAATAGACCGCCACTTCACTGCACCGCAGCGCGCGTGTGTGTGTGTGTTAAAGAGAGTTCAACGTAGGTAACGGTGTAGAGGTGTTTTTGATACAATGGCACTGAACTACGCGTTAATTTGAAAATAAACACCTAAAAAAAAAAAAAAAAAACCCGAGTGATTACGAGCTAAGTAGGCTTACTACTAATGATGCATATTGTTCGGTGTATTTTTTTTATTGTATGATTTTTTCTTTTAGTCGAAAATCCATCATTTTCATGTGCCGACGGCGGCGGGCGGCCCCTATATTGAGAAATTAGATTTTAATGACACCGCCAGAAACTGCATGCGTCTCGTACGATACCGAATCAGTGCTCACGTGAGCTCGTCGTCGTATTCACTGTGGTTAACAACAATTGAGATTTGTATTATTATTGTTATTTATCGTGTTCTAAACACGATAATTCGTAATCGTTTAGCCGCACAATCTTGTGTTATTCGAAATCATCGCTGTTAGGTGGATCCGTCAAGCGTTTGATTTATTTTTTTCCGACCGTTTTACTTCGGTTTTAAGCGTAATAAAATACTTAATCGAACAATCTAACGTCACAAATTCGTATCTGCATTTTCGATGTCAATCTAAATCTCATATGATATTCATGTTATTTAAAATCGCAGTTAATAATGATAAATCACAGCGCATATTCTCCAAAAAACATGAAAAAAAAAAAATCAAACAAACCGAAACGCCAATGTCTAATAACTATAATATCACCGCGATACACACAACATTTTTTCTTTTTATTTCTCTTCTCCAGTCGTGATTTTCGAATCGAATTTATCATACGATTTTCGTTAAATTGTTCCGACTATTTTACTTCGATTTAAAAAGCGTAATAAAATTTTCGAATTCTCGCGTTTTTTGAGAATTTCACGGACAACGAAATAATAAAATACGCGATCGAAAAATCTAACGTTATACAAATTCGTATCTACATTTTCGATGTCAATCTAAAAATTATAAATCACAGCGTATATCCAATGTACTATAAAAAGAAAAAGAGAAAAAAAATCAAACAAACCGAAACGCCAATGTCTAATAACTAATATCACCGCGATACACACAACATTTTTTCTTTTTATTTCTCTACTCCAGTCGTGATTTTCGAAACGAATTTATCATATGATTTTTCGTTTTACTTTTTGATACACAAACACACACACACACACACACAATGACTTATCTATATTAAAATATACGTTTTCTTTAAGGTGTGACAAAAGGATTAAAGATAACTCCTTGACAATAACAAAATATACATAACATAATAGATCCATTGTATTACAAGTAAAACTAATAAACCATACTGCATATACTATACGTATATATATTACATAGCGCGTTGTTATTCGTTGTATCAAACGCACGCATCGTTTACATCATAATTTTAATTCTGTATTGTACTAGTGTGTAGTGAATAAAACACGAGAGAATCGTCAGCAATAGTTATAATCATTTTTTTTTTTTTTGAATTTCTAACGATTTTCAAAATGTTCAACACGTCATAATCGAAACGATCAAATCGAACGATGAAAATAATAGAAGAAAATTATATAATGGTTTACGGTTAGGTTAGAAGACTTTTCGTTCACACGTATGTTTCATAAACGATTACATTTTCATTCGGTAATAATGATTATTACGAGCTTAATGATATTGTATAAGGAGCTTTCTTTTTTTTGTTTTGTTTCAGAACAAAAAATACCGTTTTGAAAAAACTTAAACCGCACGCTGTTGTTGCGGAGCTTTTTATCCACTTGATGATTTTTAACCGACGTCGAATATAAAATATTAGATTATTTTTTACGTCTTCGGGAAATCAGAACCACCGCGATCGTTTTGATGTGTTTTACTTGCATTCCGAAGAGAACGGGTAACAACGTTATTTTTCATTAGCCGTTTTTATTTATCCCTCTAAACGCGTAAATGCAATGTTGTTTTGTTTTTCAGTTCTAAAATGTGTGCAGTGTGCACTCGATGCAGTGCGAATCAATAAAACGCGCAAAACCAATCCACGTTGAAAATGAACATTTTCTAGAAATTATTTCAACGTGACCACGGCACATAATATCGAAGTAAAAAAGTTATATTCGTGAGTATTGTGTGTCTACTGGTTTTTACTTTTCGTTTTTAATTCATCGAATGAATTACGACTCGCCGCCGTAATAATTTATTTCCAAACAAATGAAATTATTATTAAAAAAAAAAAAAAAACCCCCCGTAGAATAATAAAAGGTAATGCTAAATTGAATCTGTCTTTTGATTAATTTAAATTGTGTAAGTTTATTTATTTGAAAAATACTCGAAAACAAAGGTTGTATTGGTTGCGCATTTATTACTTAACCTTGGTATTCAATTAAAACTTGGCTGGTCAATCCTTTCCATTTCTCATCCTTCTATATATATATATACTAAATATATATACGAGTATATATATATATATATATATATATATGTGTGTGTGTATATATATAGTGAGTGTGTTCCCTGCCGTGCCCCGTTCAGCCCATTAATTCAACATCCCCGTTGTAGATTTTTAAGTAAAAGGACACGGAAAAAGAAAGAAAAGCTTTTGTGCCTACTGTACAATGGCGTTTTCAACTTATTGTAGTTTTAATTCCTCTTTTTTTTTCTTCTATTATTCCGGTATTCTATGGAAGGGATTCTTTTTACCAATTAACTTTTCTTGTTTTTTTTTTTTTTTCTTTTTTAATTCAAACAAAGCTATAACAATTCCAACTCCTCGCTCTCTTACGCGTCCACTCACTTGCTCTACTTCTCCTTTTTATAAATATACGTATATATATATATATATATATATATATATACGAGTACGCGCGTACTGCACACTATACATACAATTTACCCGATAAGCTTTACTGAACACGAATTTGTTTTAATTATTCAATTAATTAAAAGCGTTTTGATCGAAACGATAATATAAGAGGAGCGGGCACACTATAAAGTCGTACAAACTCTCATCTTACTTCTAACGCGTGTATCGGAACACGATAATGCGAATTTTAAAAATATCCGCAAGTTTTTTCGTTTTCGTTTGTGCCCCTGTATTATAGCAGCTCATAGCAGCAAATCTATTGACTGCACTCTTGGCGCGCTAATATCCTGTTTTTCAACAACAATAATAACCATATTATAATGCTATAATATACTCATCTCGTCAGCCATAACGGCGGTATCATATTTAGGCAATCGTAAACATACTATTATAAACAAGTTTTAGTAAATATTATTACGTCGGTACCTAAAAGTATACGTATATGTGTCGATAAATAAAACAGATACGATTTTTAAATTAATATCGTTTGTTACACGAGTTGAAAGCGATTCGTTAAAACAAACGCTCGACTGTATACGATCAGTTTGTTTATTTATTTATTTTATAACAATACGGGACATGCCCAAATTACAATATTGTAATATTATATATTAAGTACAAACAGTTAATAATATAGTAGTGCTGATGGATCCTTATTGGCTATACTCATCATGCGAAATAGTGGCTGGTTTTTTTTGCATAGTTGGTGTTGCCATTTGGGTAAGGAAAAACGTATTACATGAAAAAAATACATTTTATGAAATCATTTAGAATAATCTACAGCAAAGACCGACCGGGGGGGAACCGGGTAACGAGGTCCGTTCGGCTCCTTTCCTTTCCGCCGTCGCGAGCGCGTATATACTTTCAAACAAACACGCTAGTGCATACACACACCCGTACACGACCGCCGAAAAACGCGTTTTCGTTTGATTTTTAAACGACCGAATTCGTATACAATACACTGTCGTGACGCGCGCGCGTTTCGAACGAAAATCTTCAAGGGAACAACACGCGTCCGCGCGTTACCGGAAACGTCCGTTAGCACTTCAATTATTCGAGTTTCGATCATTTGTCTAGTGCGGATCCAGCGCGCACCGGCCGAGGTGCCCCATTGTCCGGTGATATAATTTCCGGTAATCAGTTACGTCCCCTGCAGCCGACCGAAAGCGCGCGGCGTCGTGCGGATACGTCACGCGCGATATTTACGCGCGCCAGCGTCGGAAGGGTTAATAATCGGCAGAGAGTCGCGCGAGATGTGCCGCGGGCGACGAAGCGATCAATTATTACATAATATACGCCAGTTGTGTTCGCGCGTGATAATATGATAATATTGTACGCGCGCGCGCGCGCGGTGACGTCGACGGCCAAACGTTATTGCAATAATGCGACACTTGCGCGGTCGTTTGGAAAACTTTGTAGGAAAACCCCTACAAACACGGCCAGTCGATTGTTGTCGGAGACCACCGCGACCAAAAAACGAAAATTAAATCGGAAAATTCTTCCCGCGGTGCGTTTTATTCCCCGGGCACACGTTCGAGAGACGATTTTCCTCGCGCGCGCGCGCGCGCGTACACAAACGACGACGGACCGAAAAGAAAAACGGTCCTGCGGCGCTGCTCGCGGAAAGGAACCGCGCGTATACGTTACGTTCGCGGCCGCCGGGAAGGGGAAACTCCAATAACTCAAATCGGGTCGAGCGTGTATACGTATTCGACGTGCCCGGAACAATGTGAACTATTGTGACAGCCGTGTATTTAATCACCGGATTACAGTTCGTCTAAACTAGCCTAATCTTAATTTGACTCCATTGTGCGTACGTCAACACAACAACAAACGGCGTACAATGACGATTTCCATATTGTGCGCCCGGTAATTAAGGTCTCTTTTTTTTTTTCCTTTTTTCTCATTCTCTCTGTCATTACTACGACTTTTGTTGTATGTACGTACACCAGTTATATCCGCGCGTTTGTTTAGGAGCGCATCTGCTGCTGCCGTCGCTGCAGCAGTATATTCATTGTTTGTTTTGTTTATTTTCGCTCGATATCGACGTTTCCACGATACCATATTGTATAATATTACGTTCATCTTCACCGATATGGTCGTCTTTGCCTCCGACAGACGTGAAAACAAAACGATAATCCGAGACGAAAATTCGTAATCAGTCTGCAGTCCCCGCCGAATCGTTAATGGTATCGATTATTTCGATTCGAAATATGACGTTTATAACGAGTTTTATTTAACGCGGGATATATAATGTATAGGTTTCTGCCACTCGAGCGGGTGATTCTCACAGTAGCCTGGCGCGATAATACCGACGCGAAGTACAAATACAATATTATACCGAACGAGGTGTTTCCGAGCCGTTTTCGACGACGGAAACTTTGGTCGAGACACGTTTCGCTAAAACTTTTCTTTTGACGTCACGCGCGTATATGACTTTACCGAGGCGCGGATCGTATAAACGGACGTAGGTCGTCTAGACATCGAAATCAATTTTCACCACTGAAAAAGTCTCTTGATAGAGCACTACTATTAAATACCAACACGTTCACAATGACTATCGTTTGTCAGAACCGGTTCGCAGTCGTAGAATTATATGCTCGCAATTACTAATAATAATTATTATACATTTTATACGACGCGCGAAAAATCAATTCACTCGATAAAAACATTGACGGGCGTGTCGCATACGCAGAAAACGAAACCAGAGGAAAATAGGAAAAATGCATAATTTATAAATACGAAAACGTTTTGTTTTTGGACTTTTTTTTAAAGCATTTTTATTTTAGACACGCCTGTAAGATACACATAACATGTTTAAGACACGAGAAAGAAAAAAAAACCATACGATTGTGAAAATATACATTTGTATAATAAATGTCTTACAGAGAGAACAGAAAAAAAGAAAACATTTTTGCACTCGGTCCAAAGTACATACGAGTTCGTGTTTTCGGACCGGCGGTTACCGCGCCGGTAATGAGACAACCGCGGTTAGAAATTTCGTCGGAAGCTTCGATCCGGGGGGGGGGACGAATTCCCCTATTTCCGGACGCCCCTCTCGCACCACCGGACGTCCGGCGATCCGGAACACCGCGGTTTTTTTTAACACATACGTCGGAGTCCTTTCTTCGCCCTCGTCGCGAACATCGGTATGCGAGCGCGATTCCCCTCGGCCCGCGCGCGCGCCCGCTTCGCATAACCACACCTATCCGCGCGATTTTCACGTTTTTATTGGCCGCCGTCCGCACGCGCGCCTCGCCGTCGCTCGGGGGGAGGTTAGCGGGGGAGCGATCCGAGCCGCTCTTCCGCCCCGTCGCCGTCACTCCGTTCCGCTCGTCCTGCCGCCCGTCCTGCCGCCGTCATGCCGACGCGTTTTTTTACGTCGTCGTGCGCCGAACGACGACTCTCTGGCCAGTGAGTTTTCGTGTCGGAATGTACAAGACATTATCATAATATTACCGAGTATATCGTATAATAATCATTATTATCGTTCGTAGTACATAGTGGCGAAAATCCAGCGAAAGAGCGCTCGACGAAGATTGTCGAGTTTTCGGCGACAAATCAAAGAAATATCAATGTTTTTTTTTTGGTTTTTCTATTTCGTCAACAGAAGAATTCACACTGGATCAGACACGATCGATATAGATCGTCGTTGACCCGCGTGGTTTTCGAACGCTTGCGAAAGAAAAATTATGACCTCAAATTTTCCGATATATTTCTATACGAGTGAGAAAAATGTAGGAAAAACTTTGCATTCAAATATTTTATTTAACAAAAAAAAAAAACGACAACTAAAAAGAACAACTAAAAACTTCGAGTGCCTTTTATAGCACATTTTTTATCAAAATAAATTTATACACCGTGTCTGTAAGATGCCCATAGCATATTATATGCAAATAAATAATAATATGTTTACATAAGTATTCGGTACATTTTTCAAACCCGTGAAATTAATATTGTAAGAATTACAACGAAATAACTATAATACGTCATTTAATCGAGATTTGTCGAAAACTCCGATCTCGTCGGCGCGGCGTTTGATTTTGCGACTTTCCGATCATTTTTATTTTTACTTCGTTCACTAGAAACAGAAACTTATCATAATATACGCGCGTTCTTGTGTTACATTTAAAAAATCTAAAGCAGTAAGTTTGTAGTTTTTCGTGATTCGGCGCGATCGAAATTTAAACTCGGAACGTTCAGAAAAAAATTATGAAAAAAAATCGTATGTACTCAACCGAGGATTATCAACGCGTCTAAATATATTTACTTTACCAAACGCGGAGGAAAGAAAACGAAATATTGAAACGAATAAATAAGTTTTTACGCCAGCGGCGGCGGCGCGTGTATCCTGCAGGACGAAAATAGCGAAAACATCGCTTCTGCTGCTACTACACTGCTATTACTATTGCTGCGACGAGGGTCGCCGCGGGGGCCGCCGCCGCCGCCGCCGCCGCCACCGCCATTGTTTTCGTTCGTCGCGCACAATCTCATTAACTGCCGTCACCGCCCGCCCACGAAGAACGGCGACGACGCGCGCGCCGCCGAGAGAGAAACGGGAGTTGGCTCGTTTGCCTCTCGCGAACGGTCGCGTCGTCCGTCCGTGCCGCCGCATTGTCTTATAAATTATGATATTTCATTATCTATCCTCCCCCGCACATGCGCGGTGCGAATTTTCGGAGCGAACGTCTACGTCGTCGTCAAACACATTGTGAAAACGACGCGAATAACCGCATAAAATCGTGTAGTTTTCACACACAATAGTATATGGAAAACGATTTATTATAATTATTGTTCGAAACAAACGCGGTTTTCGGTTTTCCGATCGATTATCATACGACTCGCGCGTCGTCAACTCGTCGAGATTATAATATATAACTGTACGTTAAAAATTTTAAGGGCAGACGAAAACGACGAATTTTTATCATACCCAACTCTCGAATAAAAATAAACTTGAAACCACGAAACTTGCAAATATTATGATATTTTATTTTCGATCTAAGCCGTACATTTAGAGTCCGAGTATTCAAAGTAAATCGCTGCGTCCAACAATTCATTGTTTTCTTAAAAATTGCGAATATCCATATATATATTCGTTATATAAAATCGCGTGGCAAACAATTGAAATAAATCACTATAATTATAATTTTTATGTACGTAACAGAAAAATTTAAACAATAATTTATATGTTCCGTATTTGTTATTTGAAAAAAAATCGAATACTTTAATATTATGATAAAAATCGATCGTTATATCATAAGAGAAACGAGATGGATCTAATAAAAATAAACTGATATTTTATATCCGAACACTTTGAATTGATTAAACCACAATGGTAGTAATAATGTTTATACAAAAATAGGCGTGTCGATATCCGCAAAGTATTGGTTATATATTTTTAAAAACACGATTGTAAAAACGGTAAATGTTTGTATAATTTTTGATTTTTCAACAGCGTTCGCGCGTCACAGTGTTGAGAGATTACGGTGAACATTACGTTTTGATCGAATCTCGACCGGCGTTAATCACGTGGACGTAGTGACACGTCGATGTGTCTGAAGAAAACGACGGCGTATAACAACATGATAATATATTTTTCAAGACAAAACGAAATAGAGCACGCGAAACGTGCAATATCGTCGAATATCGCCCGTCTAATCGGGTATAATATACGCGCGGTAATACTACGAGGGCGAGTACAATACGAGCATACGTCGTATATTACCGCCGCGGCGAACAATGGTCGAGAAAACTTTACTTTGTGTGTGTATGTATGCACATCATTATTTTAACCTACTGCAGTAATTCAGACCTGCGGCGGCGCGTAATATAGCACGTCGTCGCGGTCTTGGCGAAACGCAGTTTATTTAAAATATATAATCTCGTGCGGGGGAACAAGTCGCTGGACAATATCGTCCGCCAGAGTCTCTCGCCGGCTGCAACGCGACGGACGATATTATTTCAACGAAGCTTTTCCACGGGGTGCTCTCGAGTTTTAAGGCTCGGGCACACAGAACGCGGTCTGTCGCGGCGGTCAGCGATAATTTCCCGCGGCGGTAAGGCGGTAAAGTTGTATTACGTAATATCGCATTATCCCCGTCACACAGAAGGCGGTCTATCGCGGCGGGACAATTCAGATCGCGACGACAGGCGACAAAATTGTACAAAATTACAGATTACCGCGCGGGCAACTTGCGATCCGTTTTATTTAATGGATATCGTGACTGGAAAATATCATGTTTAGACTAGACCGCTTATGAAACAAACGCATGGTGTGTGGCGTCACCAGATCGCTAACCGCCGCGACAATCCGCGACCGCTGACCGCCGCGACAGACCGCGTTCTGTGTGCCCGAGCCTTTACCGATTTCACCGTAACACGACGACGACGACGGTATAGAAATATTAATTGAAAACAACGAACGCTGATTATTCTAATTCGGGGTAAGTAATCGCGCGAGATAAAATCTTATTATGCAATAATAAATAAATAGCCGGTAGACGAAATAAACAGTTGTCGGGGGAATTCGTGTATTATACAACCTCTATTGAGAACGCGAGACTGTGCAATGTGAATACCGTATACTCGTTTGTGATGAACCTAATCTAAATGTCAACCGAGAATACTATTAAAATGACGTTTCCGAGTCTGAAAGAGATTCGCCCGAGACTCCCGAAACACGGCAAACGGCCGCCATTGTTTACTCGTTCGAAAAAAAGATATAAAATAAAACAATCCTTTGTATGAAATTGTATACGTACAAGTGCTCATACTCTTTACACTAATACGAAATATTTTCAGGTGGCGTATAATTTACGCGACGTGTAGTATGAGCAAATGTTTGAATAAACGCGCGCGCGCGTTTTTTTTTATTTTGCGGTATTTCGCTTACAATAACTGACGCGTTTGACTCGCCTGATGAATGTGTGCGAAACAAACGAGAGCCGTCTTCAAAGAGAGAATTATTTTCGCTCGTCGTCGGCGCGAACGCACTCAAACGCGTGCGAGTATAATAACGATATGATGGCGTTCAATCCATTTACAACTCGCCGGGCGTATTAAGCGCTATGCGTATATCTTGTGTGCATTATGTGTGTTTAAATAGAGCGTTTCGAGCGCGTTTTTACTGTGATTAAAAGAAAACCGTTTTGATAGGAAATTCGCGCGCCCATTCGACGACGCGCCATTGTGTTGTCGTGTCGTACGTTGTACAAAAGTCCGGGCGGCAATATCCGTGCGATTCGTTTTCGACGATTTCCGATTTAAAAGCCATTATTATTATTTCAAAACCCGCGCGCCAATCGTATTTTATCGTTTGGGAATTTCTCCGCGACCGAAACAAATTCGTGTCGCGTTTTCTCAAAACTTAACCACTCACTTGGGGCCGGCTCCAAAAGTTAAATATCGTTTCATACGTGGCACACGTCTATAATAATAACACTAATGATAATATTATAACGTACGTTTTAGGTGTAAAGAAACAGAGTGGTTTTATGCGATGGCAATCGATGACGACAAAGTATAATCACCGAAACGAGTGGAACGCGGTAACGCCTATTTTCCTAACACGATCGCGAAAGTTTACACCAGTTATATATAATATCGAAAAAACGCGTCGTCCTTTGGAGAATCTCGGGGGAAAAACCATTTTATTTTAAACAGGTAACTAAAAATAATAAACAAAAACGGTTACATAAGTTTGTAATTTATACTTTGGATTTACAGACGATATTCTTGTGCTCGGGAGAATCGGCGTAAACGTTATTTCTTTGCCGCGTGCAGAAGTAAAGTGAGAATTCGACGACAGGAAAATCAGGTAGTACTTTTGATATAATATCTCGATTGTTGTGTGAAAAATGACAATCGACAGCGTCACTCGAAAAATCTTTGCCGATCGTTTGGTTTTCAGGCATTTTTCTATGCAATTTCTTAGACCCGCCGATAATCGTTCGCGATTACTATACGCTCCGTTTATCGTCGCCGTCACATTATCGCCGCCTCTATGAGCGAAAATCGATCGATCGGCGCACGTAGTTTGGGATTTCAACGACGACGCGGCGCGTTCATTACCGTACGTTTTTCTCGGCCGACGACCGCGACGGGTAAAACGTAATATTCTCGTTCGAAACGCGCGAGAGCCCACAACGGTCGCGGACGACTTTCGACTCGCGCGCACCGCCTATGTGGTTTTTTTGTGTTTTTTTTTTTTTGTGTTTTACAGTCGCCAATGGGCATGATGTATTGTTATGCGGCCGGCGGCGTGCCTACTACTCTACGTCGTTACGCCGTTTGTGTCGCTTTATAATTGAACGGGTCCTCTGTGTAGCGCGTTTATATACCGACACGTATACCCAAATAATATATGTGCGCGCGTGCTGTGCGGGTGTCGTGTGTATATAATAATAATAATATATTGTCATTTTTTTTTTTTAATCATTACAGCAGACGGGGAAAAAAATCTTTCCGGGCACACACCTAAAAAAAAAAAATCGTATATACACATAAGTATATATAATAAACGCGTTGTTATCTCTCACAATTCGGTGGCTACATGCAGCTGCTGCTGCTGGCACCGCTGCTGCTTTTACGGTACACGGCAATCGTAATTTAAAATTCAACAGGTGTAGACAGGGATTTTTTTTTTAATCTCGTCGGCGATATGCGTATGCGCCTATTTGTACAACAAAAGTTGTACCATATCATTAGTACTCGATAGAAGACCTCTTTGAGATTTCAGTCACTATATTATTGTAATGAACCCAGCTGTATCATGTAATAATTAGTAATAAGAAGCTTACGGGAAAAGATATTTGAAACGGTGTGATGAACAAATCTTTTCGACCACACACCGAAATAAATTCGGTATAATTGTTTTTACATAAACGTGGGAACGTCGAAAAGGAGTGCTGAATAATCCTTTTCGACATAGTATTAACATGTTAATTATTGGAACTTGTAAATGAATGTAAGCAAAATCGATGGGAACGTCGGTCGGAAAGAATTTGAAGAACAAGCCTTTTCGACCGAACGTCGCAAAGACTTGCTGCGTATAAGGGCATATGTGAGCTCGGGCAAGGCAGTCTGCAGCGGAAGCCCTTGTGTACAGAAGTCGTGTGTTTGTCCGTTTCTTTTTCTAAATAAAACGTAATTTGCGTGTTTTGTTCGATCCAACCTACGTACCGTGCACTGTATTAACGTACAGTGTGAAGTAAGCAAGGTGCTGCAAAAGCACCCCTTACATTATAATAATATACTAGGAGTAGATACTAATTAAATTATATATATTTTCTTTTAGTCGTAAGAACAGAGAAAAATATCAAAATCTTTTCAACACGAGCGTAATATACGAGTATATATATATATATCGATAACATAGCACCTGCTCAATATGACCAAGACTCTGGAAAAACGCAATGAAAATGTTGTCGAAATGAATTAATAGAAAAACCACTGCAGTAGTGAGTACAATATAATCATTAGTGTTTGTTATAAATATTTCGCGCGTATACGAGTTTGGCGAGAATAGTTTACCCGGTCCGTACACGATTTTCTATTCGTCACGAGAAAATTCGATTGGAAAAACTGCGCGCGCACGCACATTATACGTACGGTATATTATGCCTCCTATTATTCGTCTTAACGTCGCGCCGTTCGTTTTGGGCGGTCTTTTGTGTTTAATATAATATTATAATAGGAATAAGTCACGTATCGTGACACATACGCGCATACGGTGCGTGTGGATATAAATAATGTGCGGCGGCGGCGGCGTCGTATATAATAACGTATTGTAATTTTATAATCATTAGTCGTGGAGAGAGGGGGGGGTTGAGGAATCCTTTCGGGCACACACCTACTACTAAATCGGTCAGTCGTATTTATGCCCTTGTATATAATTATTATAAACGCGTTGTTATGAAATTCGGTGGCCGCCGCGGTACGCGACAATAATAATAGTTAATAACAATACGATATTCGGTACGTAATAATAATAATATTTAACAGGTGTAGAAACGAGCGGACCGCGTGTGTTAGCGTCGCGATCGCACCGCGTTATTTCCCCGTCCGTTATTATATACGTATGAAATAAAACGAGAACGGGCGTAGGCTTAAAAATATTATAAGAGACGGCCGCCGCCGCGCGTATATAATAATATAATATAACGTGTGCCAGACAAGTCGGCTCCGAGATTATTATTATTATTATTATGAAGAGCGCAGCGGGTAATCGGTGGCTGCCGTTTGTTGGCACCCCGCTGGCGTTCACCGCCGCCGCCGCCGCCGCCGCCGCCGCCGCCTGTCAAATCCAATGTCCAGCGCACACCTCCTTCCCCTCGGTCTATAACCCCTTCGTCGACCGCCCCGTCGCCCGGCCGTGCGCACACTCGTTAAAAACCTTTTATACATATTATTGTGCGTGTCAATGTTTGGCATTGAGAAAGATTTATAACACACGTACTCACTTATACGCACCGTATATATTTATGTACAATATGCACACGCGTATACGAGCGAAGATACGCTCTGGCGATAGCAGGCGGTTTTTTTTCCGCTCTCTATCCGTGTCGGGTAGATACGCGCGTATTTACGTGTGCGCGCGTAGGTAAATCGCGTTATTATGATAATATTTCCTATGTAGTCACATGTAGGACACACGTTAGATTAACACGTTACGGGACACATCGATAACTAGTGAAAAATACTCGCGACAAAAAAAAACAAACGAATAAATCGAATAAACCACTCGCGATAAAAAATTACATTTCATCAATCGTTTTTAATTTAATTTTCCAAATGTAAATATACTCGAGTAAAAAATGTTTATGATTTCGAAACGAGATCGAATTATTACACGGTTCGTAATCGTTTCCATCGGCCGATGGAAAAAACAACGATGTCTGGAGTATTAATATAGTATTTCCACAGCGAAAATATGTCTTGAAAATAATTTTAATGTAAAAATCGACCTCGTTTTTTATAACGTTACCCCCTTTAAACTATATAATCGTTTATTTCAATTTAAAATGCAAAATAAAAATTTTAATGATTTGAATCGTCGCTATATACAGTGGTCGCTTCGCAGTAAAACACTTTTAGAAAAAACAAAAATCATCGAAATTTAATCGTTAATATTTTCGTAGGTTAGAGACGCGCTCACGAGGGGTTGGTATGGACAGGGCTGTCTTTGATGACTGGAGGGCAGAGCCCAGGTCTCAAACCTAATAATAAAATCTAGTCTAACGTGTCTAGCGATCGAAAATTAATATTATTACACTCACACACACACACACAACCACATTTATGGATGTTTGATCTCGAACTAAAATCGTCTTTTGGACTTTGTAATAATACACAAAATCCGTTGATTTTTTTCAGCAAATTAAGTCTTCGCGGTTTATTTTATTTTTAAGCATCGAGAACAATCGTTTCGTGTTAATTAATTAGTTCATTATAATATTATTTTAATGGGAGAAAAATGATGTAAGAATACGTTCTAAAATTTAAATTTAAAACTATTTTTGAACGTATTATTAATTAATAATTAATTGGGTATAAAAAAAAAAAAAAAATGTTTAATTAATGTAAAATATAAAGTGGAACGCAATTTATAAAATATATTGTACTAACTTTATTGTAAAATAACAAACGGGTCGCTTGGAAGAGGCAGAGTTAAAATTAACCCTAAATAATAAAAGGCGTACACAAACAAAGCATAATGAGAATGCAAACAAAAGCTTTTATATAGGGAAAAAAAAAAAACGGTGTTTTGCTTTCCGATCGCGCATACACAAAAAATAATAATGAAACGTGTATAGAGTAATTGAAGTGAACGGGGTCAACAGGTTATGATATTAGAAATAACTGGTATACACGTGAGATTGACAGTTTACAAACCAATCTAGACTTCTGTTAACGCCTTAAAAACGTCATCTGGTTTTAAAAAATCATCCTGCGTAATGGACCGTAAATTCTTCCGACGCGCGATTAAAATTCCAAGATTATTTCCGCGCGCCCGTAGAATTTTCAGAGTAGTATTATATTTCGAAACCAATATTTCCTCGAACCCGGCGGGTTTAGCGTCATATTATGTAACGGATGCAGTATAGATTACGTGCGCGATTTTGTTGCTTTTAATTCAGAGCGCCGCCGCCGGCCGCGGTTGCAGCTCAAAGCCAAGGTATATGAATCATCGCACGTGCGTCTCATAATTATTAAAAATATTAAAAAATACGGACGCGATTCCTTTCTTTTACGCTTATATCGTCACGATGGACGTTTGAAAATGTGGTCAGGACGGCTGATATTTTGTCCCGTCGGATTCTTGTGGTTTTTTTTCGTTTAACACCATATCCGAGACTGTATCTGATTGGTAAGAATAATATTATATTTTTAGATGATTTGATACGATATTATTGGATATCGTGAAAAACGCTCGAGTTGCAATTAAAAATAATACATCCGATTTAGTAAATATAACAATGGAAAGATTAAAACACGAATAACTAATTTGGGTCCTTTATTGGTATTTTTAAAAATCGCACGCCGTAGTGCGAGTTACATACTATAAATTCATTTTATACTAACATTTGTTGTTTTTTTTTTTTTTTTCGTTTTGATTTCAAGTTTTTACATAACTTGTTTTCAAAGACCGAAATACATTAATCGTTTGTGTGAAACAACATAAAACACATTACGCACAATAAAATATCAAACAGTATTATGTGATAATATTTTAGGAATTTATCAGTTTGTTAATATACGTTCCCCTTGTAATACCGATGACTCGAGGAAAATTAAATTTAAACTCGCGCTCCTTCACTCTGTTTCGTACGATTTACAAACGAATAAATGTTATTGTTCGCGTTCGAAACCGTCACGGAAAAATTCAAGACAAATAACAATCCGATCGAGTTAAAGATGAGTTTTCTCGACGCGTGGTGGTCGTCGGTCGCGATCAGCGGTCGAACGAAAAACGGATCGTCGGACGGATTTCACGAGGTAATGTTACGTAAAACCGAACGAAATCGTTATGAAATCGATATCATTCGTGACCGTGCACTCGAGAGACCATAACGATTATAGTCGCCTCATCCGCTATTATAATATTATAATTATTACGTTGTACCACTTGTCACGCCGTTTAACCGACCGAACGACGACGGGCCCCGCGGGGTGTGTGGTTTAGCGAGGGGGGGGGGAAATAAAAATAATAATTGATAAACAAATAGAACGGGCGCGTATCAATTGAAAACACGATCGTACACGACGCGTTATTATTATAATATTCTTCGGCGCGTAGGGGAAACGACCGGAACGCGTGTATTACTTTGTTGACGGGGGTCTAAAGAGGGTCCGCGCGAGCGATAATTTTCCATTAGTCATCCGAACATATTGGACGGATCGAAATGATAAAAATAAATCATTTTCCACTCGTTCGAGCGCGAACGCGAAATTCGTTTTCGAGACATTGGCGCGGAGCCCCGGGGAGGCGGACGGGAAACGGGTTGCAAACGGTCTCTCGTATATTGTGTTATTGTCGCCCGGCGTCGCGTCGGGGCGGTCGCGCGACGAAAAGTCGTCGAGAAAAAGTGCAACGCGACATGATATCGCGTACTGCAGTTCGCGCGTTTAGCTTTTTCCCCGAGTACCTACCCCGGAGTATAGGCACGAAATACGTCCGGCAAAGGCGCGATGCGAAAATACGCATTTTTTCACGCGTTTCGACACACAGTTTTCTCGGTAGTATTTTGTTTTTCCGCGGCTCTGTTTCGCGACGACGTTACGCGATTAACTGTGCAATAAAAACACATTGACGTTTTTGGACATTTTAACGGCGTAATAATAATACAAGCGCAAACGACAGTGACGAATTATATATTTTGTTTTTCACATTAATTGAATTTCAAACCGAATTCTAACGCACTTTTTTTTCCGTACACGTTTCGCGAATACATTTGGCCAATATATTACTGGCCATCGGTGGATTAATCGGGTTTTTATATTTATCGAAAGATGTTTTCATTTACTTTGAGACTTTCACATTACTTCTTGAGATGTGTTGACGAGTGTACTATAATTTCCGTTGTTTTGTAAATGCATATGCGTAAAAATTAAATCGACGGCGAAAAAAATCAAAAAATTAATTGAAATGTCAACTTAATTTCAAATCGAATCGTGAATTATAAAACGTTTATTAACTGTCTGTTTAATACATATAAATAAACACTTAACTGAAATAAAAAATATCATTAACATTGCCCCGTATTGTATAATATATGCCTACGCTAAGAAGTTCATACCATATAGTTAAGCGATTCGTTCCAACGAATTCAATATGCCACACGCATACAATTATTTATGTATAACGCGTATGATTTCCGCATTAATATTGTCGCGGTTTTTCGGACCGTAGTGATTGATTTCCTCGTGGCCACCCTTTGGCGAGGGGTAGATTTGGCAAGGCCGAGATTAGTCCCGGAGACTCTAATCGAATACTTTTTTCGACCGAAAACATTTTGAATATTGATTAATCGCTATAACGCCCTCGCGCGTTTCTCGTACTTAAAGGGTCAATGTTTCTTTATCCTCTCCATCTATCATTGATGTAAAATTCTTCTGCGTACGCATTCTAAATAAACGTCCCCACGCGCAAAACACCCTTTATGGGATCATCGATATTCGAACTCTCGTAAAAAATAAAATAAAAAAACCATATCGTTTGAAATATATGACGTCCACCTCAATATTATACATTTGTCCGTCCCTTTATGTCCGACCGCGCAAATGCACACCCACGCCTGCAAATACACCAGGAGAGGGAGCGAATCCAGGGTTAGCGCCGAGGAGAAGGAAAAAGCCGCCATTTTACCACCCCTTGGATCCGATAAGTGTACCGCGATCAGTAACCGCGTTACAAGTAATTCAAAACCAAATGAAAATAATTCAATCACTGCGTTTATAAATCGACAATATTTACAATGTGATAATAAACGTGTATTTTATTTAGATCGCGGAACACCGGATGGTATTTTCAGACTTCTCTAAACCCATTCCAAACAATTATTATATGACGATGAAATATAGGCAAACGCGAGAATTAGAACGGGTCAGGTAAAAAAAAAAAAAAAATGATAAAATTAAACCTTTTATGATTATTATCGGTCGGTCGTGGTTCGGCTTTTTTCAAATGGGGGAAGGGGGGCACGGGATATTAATTTATTACTTCTCACAGACCCGTCGCGGTTGAGAGAGAGGGTTGTTGTCTAAAAACTGCCCCTCGACTTTCAAATGTAATAAATGATAACGACGATAGTTTTAGAATATTTTAATCTATTCGTATAAACGAATATTGCCCGCGAGCAATGGATTTCGATTTTAGACGATTCTAAAAAACTACGGGCCAGTTGGTCAAAAAAACGCCCCTCTCTGCTTTCCCCTGGTGAGTCACTACAACACACACACACACACGAGTACAATAAAATATAATATATAGGCACATCGGTTGATTAATTAGACGGACTTAACCTTAAACCGTTAACATTACCATAGTCGTACGGTACCATCAATCAAGAAAACATCATTACATCTCATCAGGCGACATCAACACAAACGAAAACAAATACGGACTTCATACCGTGAATTCCTCGAATTCCCAGGTACGACTGGCGTACACGAACGCGTACCTATAACGCTCGTATAAAATATAATATTCGACTACTCCGCGCGGACTCGACACAATCGTCGCCGGTCAGGTTTCAATCGTTTCGCGCGAGTAGTGAAAATCGTCTAATATTATTATTGCACGCGACGACGTCAAAACGAAACCGTAAGCGATGGATTACGGATCGTCGGACAGTACGTTTCCGTGTCATGTTATTCGCTATTGTCCGATTCGTTTTGGCCCGCGTACGGCACCTACTATTCGCGTCACCGTCGTCAAAACAACGCGAACCGTCACAGTCCGTACGGACGAAATAAACAGTACGTATCCGAACGATTGCGATAAACTCGAGAAGAAACGACCCGCGTTCGCGTTATTGTTTCGGAGATGTAGTAGAGAGATATTACGTGATATACGTATTATTACATCTAACTAAAATCCCGTTTCGCACTCGAAAAATATTAGATTAAAGAAAAATAGAAGCGAGCATATTATTATTAGTAGACTCGCGTTCGTATAGTCTCATAGTATACTCTTTAAACTATTATAATATCACTGTATACGCACTATATAATACACACGCTCGTAATACAATAATACGTAATAAAAAAAAAATATATATATATTATTATACATTAAACGAACGCGTATACGATATATAATTCATTGTAAATCCCGCACTCGTATAACAGACTCGGAACAAATATAATAGTCACAATCCCGGATAATCCTATTGTATTCACACTTTGACACGACACGACCGTCATAAATACCGTAGTATACGTATATATATATACCTACCGTACGAGTGCGCGTTTAAATCTCACCAACTGCCTACCTCATACACGTACAACTTTTGGTCGTATTTCTAATCTTCTCGTTCGGCGTAACGTTCGAAAACGAATATAATGTAATACACGTCATGTATGTATATATACGGACTGTGCGTATATAATACTCAAACGTCTGCGCGCACACGAATTCGTCCGTCGTTTGGTAAATACACATTATTTCCACGGCGTTTCCTCGGGACGGCGGCGGCGCAACTATAATAGGGGATGCTGGAAGTCGATTTCGTGGCAAGCATAAGGAACGTGTCCCCACATTATGACGAGGAAATAATGTTTTTCTCAACAAGTATCAAACGTTTTTATGATCGTTAAAAAAAAACAAAATCACGCGATAACAACGGGACATCGTATTGAATATCGACCGGCTGTTGCCAAATGTAAATACAATATTGTGAACTCGCGTTTATTAAAACCGAACTTCTAGAAGTATCGAGAAACGCGGGAAATATTCTATTGGTCAACGCGAATGATATAGGCGTGTCGGTTTTGTCATTTTCCCAAAACAATCGACGGTAGTGAGAAACGAGGCGCGCGATAATCTGCAAATCGTCCGGGGCCTCGCGAACATTTCGCCTCGAAAACGTCAAGGACGGCCGAAAACCTGAAGAACGGCCCGACCGCGGCGCGAAAGTAAGTGAGAGAATATCATTACATCAAAGTGTTGTTTTCGCCGCCGAAATTGCGAGCGTTTCAAATTCGGTAGCGACGCACCCGTCGGCGGCGGCGTGTCTTTGCGCGGCCGCCGGTCGTCCGCAGTCGCTCGCTCGCCCGCGCGCGCGCGCGCGCGTGAGAGCGCGAGAGACTGCATTCCTCAACACCGCGGGGTCACAGGACACGGCCGGACGTGTACAATGACGATGATAGTGTAATAAACACACACCTGGCCGAGGGTTTTATTTTTTTCCACTCGGTTTGTTTTCACTCTCGCCGTCCGGAGACCGCCGTGTGTGGTTACGTATCGGACTCGCCGTCGTATCGAACACGTAGGAGGTAGACGATGTTATAACGAGGACCTACCTACCTATTAAATCGGATCACAGCAACCGTTTTTCCTATAGCAGCGATTCGACGCGAGCGCCTTCCCGTCGAACGTTTGTTTGTTGTTTTTTTTTTTTTTTTTTTGCTGATTTCGACAATTTCCGTGCCCGGCAACGACGGAAGTCCGTTATCGTCCGTCGTCCCGACTTTCAAACGTCGTCGTGCGAATGAAACTCGGAGAACGTCTTACAGACTTACCAAGGACAATACGCGAGGACACGAGGCCGCCGAAAATGAATTAAAATTTCCCACACGAGTGTCGCGGATTGGTTTTAGAACCGTCGCAATCTTTACAACGGATATTTAAAACCACGCGGTATGGAGAGAAAAATCAGAAATGACATTTCGGTTTACCCCGGTCGATGGACGTTATCCTCGTACATATTATCCTGCCCGGGGCCACAATAGTTTCTAGAGACCTCCGACACGAGCCGAGTCGAAATTATTCGACGACACGCGGTCCACCTCGCAGTTCGTGTCGCGTCGTCGTGTCGCGCGATAAAGTGCACGTGTATAACAATACGATCTCCGAGAAAACGTGTACAAACAGCGGCGTGTTTACGACGAAAACACGCCGCGTGACATTTTTTTTTTTTTTTTTTCCCGGAGACCGATCGGCGGCGGCGCGGACAATAATATCAGGTATGCGGAGATAAAAATGTCCCGGAGGACGGGAGGCGGGTGAAAATAAAAAGACAGGTGTCGCGCGGTCGTTTTGTATAGTATTTCTCGCGGATTTTATTACGTGCCGGGCGCGTTCGACCGGTGTGAATGCTGCAGCAATCGTCGGTAGCGCTCGACGTCAAGTATAGGTTTTTAAAACGTTTGTCCGCCGCGCATATCACGTACGTACGTCGATAAAGCGTTCGTTTAAACCGTTCTCGCGCGCGAACGTCTCAGTCCGACGTCGTCGTATCGGATCGTACGAGGCGTGTTGTGATAGAAATCTCAATCGAATGCGAAGTGCATGCGATTATTGTTATTAAAATTATTAAAAAACAAATATTAAAATATTCCACTCGAAAATTGTATACGATTAATCGTGAATCGTATAAGCACGTATAGCAGGTCGATGTCGTTTATTCTATTGGATTTCAACGTTAAATTGGAAACTGTAATTTTTTTTTCGCAAATAACCTCTTTCAAATATCTGAATAGTATTTATTTATCTAATCTCTTATTTTCCGAATCCATCTCGAATGTTCGCCTCCTTAGTTCATTTGCTATTAGTTTTCATTACGATGATTCGACTACAAAAAAATAAATAGTCATCCGAATTCGTTTATTCAGTATAGTGAAATCGATTCAGTTTCATAGTCTGCGTTTAATTGGTCTTTTAAACACGATTCAATTAAAAAATCATCAACGCGCTCACGTTATATTACATTATACTTATACACTGTTCTTACTAAACACACTTAAAATACCTACTCAACTGCGTCATTTAATAAACACAAATAATATAATATTATAATATAAAATAATATAATGTATAATACAATGGGCTTAATTAATTTAAGTACCGTATTATTGTATTATTATTTAAAGTCTAAAGCGCGAACCGTATTCCTCATTGTGCACGTTGAATCGATTTTTTTTTTTTATTTCGTTTTAATTCATTACATTTTCCCGTGTGCTTTATTCGTAACAGTACACAATACGGTTTCCATAGAAGAGGACAATTATTATTGTGCCGTACTCGAGACTGTAGCGACCAATCAGCGGCGAAACGGTATATTATAATAACGTCCCGCCAATGATATTATATATTATGTGTTAGCATTTATGTGTTGAGATATATTATGTATTGTCGTATATTTGTACACGACGACGGGAAGATAATGACGCAAAGGAAAAAATAAGCTTTTTCGAGACGTTCCGCTGCCGTCGTTGGATGCACTCGAACACTGCCGCCGACTGCGCTCCACTCGTCAAAACGTGTCTCGACGTCGCAGGCTGTAACGGATACTCGATTTAATATGAACAGTATAAAACGGCGCGTACAATGTTGTACATTGTGTGCGCGGGCACAGAGTAGAAAAGTAAAGTTGGAAAAAATAATAACGACGACGAAAACACGTCGAGCTTTTCATTGAAATTCGGAAACGCCATTATGTAGCACACACACGCGTGGAGTACGTCGTCGTCGCGGATTAGAACGATAATAACGGCGCGTGAAAGCCGCGCGGATTCGGCGGAAAGGAAGAAATAAATAGAGGACGAAGAAAATCATCCGTGGGCTCTCGCGGTCGGAAAACATACGCGCGCGCGCGCGCACACAATTGATGCGAATAAAACGATACACTCGCAAGCGCGTCGTCGGAATTGCAATCAATACACACGTCCCCCCCTCCCCGCGTGCGCGCGTACGAATATACATAAAAACGCACGCGTGTATAATACGCAGGATACTCGACGCGTATACCTATCTCGTTCTCTAGTTTACAATACGTTGGCGCGCGCGTGTGCGTGAATATACAATATTGCCGAACGGGGGACGGGTCGAAGGAGGGACGAAAAAAGAAGGGGGGGGGGGGGGAAACGAACCCGGAGAAGAAAAAAGTAAATAAATAACAGACGAGCAGCAGCAGCAAATGGAAAAAAAGCTCTCTTTTTGTTAACGAAACCGAATCACCGAGTTTCTTTTTTTATCTCTCTCTCTCTCTCTCTCCTTTTTATTCTACCATCCCCCCCCTCCGCGCGCTTACATATTATAAACATACATTTGTATTGAACACGGCATATAGCGACGGCGGTAGACGTAGTATTCGCAATAGTACGAGTAGTAGTAGTAGTAGTTGTGTGTACGCGCGACGCATGTGAAGAGAGCGGGTGGCGTTGAAAAATAATCAAACACGACGTATACACACACACACGGGATATAATAATATATACGTACATATTCATACATGTACACAAAAGTAGGACTTTGCGATAGGGTGTGTTCGGGGAGGAAAGGAGAGCATTGTGTGTGCTTGCGGCATGTCCGAGTGCATATAATGGAATATGAGTGCTTTTTGTATATGCACGCGTCGCCGCCGTCGTTTCCGCGGGCCCCGGCGAGAGTGATCGCGCGACGACGACGGCGGCGGCGGGCGGTCGAGGGTTCGGACGGAGAGAGGTTATTTTTCGTCCACCTCTCTCTCGCGCGCGCGATGTATTATTATTATTATTATTATTAGGTACGAATAGCGAAACTTTTTGCTATTATTATTTTCCGTTTTTCTTCTTTTTTTTTTTACGTATACATTACAATGCGCGCACGGTCCCGGGACCTAATATCTATACGCATTGTAGTCGTACAAGAGGGCAGGGACAAGAGAAGAATGAAAAAAAAAAAAGGAAGAACAACCCTCCGCGCGCGGATCCGTCCGCGTAGTTATAACGCGCGTACGTACGCCGCCGAATCATTGGCCGGCAGCGCCGCGGCCGAACTTTCGGTCCGTCTTAGGATTCGCCGCGCCAGGACCAACGAACCGCCGCCGCCGCCGCCGCGTTCGGGCGAATTCCCGACGAGAGAGATAAAATTCGTTTGGATATCGTCGATTTTCCTCGATGCGTTTCGATTCGGGAAATTATGATTTTAGCGAATCCGTCCGCCTAAAACTATACTTGAAAAACGGATCTTTTCCGTGTTCTGCGTGTGCGTTCCGCCCGAACGCGAAAAAAAGGCCGCTCAAACACTTGACGACATTTCAGAATCGTTGAACAAAAAAACACACACATTGCAATTTTCACAAACTCGCCCGAACGCCCGTCTCGCACACCGCCGCGCCGGGCCTGACCCTGAAAGGGCGGAAGAAAGGTCTGCGAACGTTTCGGACCACTAAACGTTTTTTTTCCACCTAGAAAGTAACGATTTATAAACGGTAAAAAAGTAATATTCATCATGGTTTTAATATACATAATAAATTATATAATATAGTAGGGCTCTAAAATGTAAAAATACCTCCAGACCTAGTTTTTTACATTATAATAGGATTAAAAAAAAAGAGAGATTTTATTTTGCGATTTTTAAGTTTCGTTTTTACGGGCGTGTGTCTTTTTTTCCATAAATTTATTTCTAACGCATTGACATTTATTTTTAAATAAAATCGAATTACCCAAAAAATTACAATTAATTGCTTCACCGTCTTTTCAATGATATTAATTCGTTTCTAAATGTGAAAATAAAAAAATCTAATATGCACGTCCTCATGAATCTCCATGGATATGGAAGTCACTCTCTCCCCCTCCCCTAGTTGACGCCTACGACAAGGTAATTCGTACTTTTATATAACTTAAAATTATCACTTTATCATCACATTTTAAAAAAACCAACGAAATCGTTGGAATAATAATTAGATTTATTCCACGTTTTTAACCATCTATTACTATAGGTATAAAACACTAATTTTATATTTATAATAATATCGCCGGTTTTCTTTAGGTTTTTATTCGTACCGACGAATTCAAACGGTATTGTTCAACTTCAAAACATAATAAAATTAAAAGCAAAATGTGCTGCCGATAAGAAAAAGTCTAATGATAAAAAAAAAAAAATGGTTTCTATTTAAATAATGATGAATTCGAAGTTATTACTATTGCTGTGTTAATCACACAAATCGACCGTGAAAATGCGCACTGAAAAATAATCACCCAGTGTGGGTGGTGTATTCGATATCGTTTGATTTGTGCGAACGAAAATCGTAAAAAAAAAGTTTTTAATTTCGTCGCATCACATGATGAAATAATTATTGTCGTTTTGACATGTTTAAATAAGTTAAATAGATTGAAACGATTTACATAAAAAAAAAAAAAAACGAAAAAAACGGAAAAAAAAGGTTTTATTTCACAAAATGAAAAACATGCCATACAAAAAACAAGTATCCTTTTGTGTTTTTATACGTTACAATAACATTGTTCGAAATAGGCGCAGCTATTGAATTCTCGTGTATTTTTGTACTAAACAAATAATTCCATTTGAAATAAATCATTTCGAAGATATTTATTTTTTTATTCTGCATCAAAATTGTACGATAATTTATTTCGCATTTATAGAAACGGCACGCCAAATGCCTTGTGCGACAACAATCGGATGAAAATATAAAATCGTATTCCTTCTGAACGGATCACGACGACGACGACGACGTTGGTCGTACGAATTTAAGTGATTGCGCGGAAACGATGAGAAATTACGGTCGTCGGTAAAATAGAAATAAAAAATAAAAAAGAAGAAAAAAAGGTCATTTAAATCGTGTAGAGTTTATATTATATTTTTAATGTCACAAATTGTTGTGAAAACCGACACAATGGAAACCGTAAGAAAAAGATTCGATTCGAAGTGGGTGGATACACGAGGAGATTTTCAACCCTCTCGGGGTTTTTTTTTTTTCATAAGATTTTATATAATTGAAACGTCGTCGTCGTCGGTACGTTATATTGTCGAGGGCGGCTTTTCTCCGTTTTAACTTTATTAAAATGTTCGTCGCACAATACCTGCCCGTAACGAGAGCTACAGCGAGGCCGAGTGCCGAGAGAACTTTTTCTCTCTTGAAAAACGTTCGAAAACCTATGTGAGATGGTACCCACATTATACGTATATCTGTAAGCGATAAACGTGCACAATGGAATATTTTAATAATTGGCACGCATTCATCGCGAAAGTCGAGGAAAATCGATTTGATGTGGTAATATTATTGGTCGGCGAGTTATTATCATTTGAAATGGGTTACACAATGCGTGTGCGCATTGTGATAACGTCAAACACGCAGACGGTCATTAACAGAATGTATTAATCGCGCGACGTTCTCATATTGAAATAAATATTACACTGGATATTATTATGTTTTATGTCGTTAAACTTTCTTTGCCGTCAAAGTTTTTTATTAACACATCGGTGTATTGCGATATCGTAAGTAAGGTATTAGTGATAATTTACACAAGACTACATAGCAGTTGAACATTTAAAAGTTCGTCCAGACTTGAAGTCAAATCGTCGTCCACTCTGAAAATTCGACTTTGATCGTTTGCTGCGATTGAACACGCGTTTTATTTTACGTCGAAAAATATAAATTCGTATCGTATAAAGCGCGCTGTTTGTTTATACGATTCGTTCGATAGTAATAATTATAACTAAACTATAATAATTATACTACGAACTCACATGCTCCAAACTTCTAACTTAAAAATATAGTATTTAAACAACGAAAATCATATTTTTTATCAAACATTTGTGTTTTTAGACATAAATTATACAATAATAATGTACTTTTTGTTTTCAGTAATGTTACGGTACCTCTCTACTAGTTTTTGTCGTTTTCTGAAAAAAAGTGATTTCTGGAACATATTGTGAGTTTTGATTTTAGCCTACTCAATCGACGTTTAACTATTCGCGTTTCGTATTTTGATTATTTGACTATGCTAATACATTAAAATTTCTAATGTTACCAGGTAGAAGAAATCTCGAGAAATGAAAATCGAAAAAAGAAAACACGTACGATTTACGGTCGTCGTAAAGTAGGACGACTGAAGCCCGAGGGTAATTATTACATTAACGTAGTTTACCACGAGTATCGTGTCGTTTGGATTACCGTTCGATTCGGTATCGTCGCGGAACGCCGCGAGAACCAACCCTGCCGCACGGGATGATGTCTGTTCCGGTCGTTATTAACACGGTCTTCCGGTAAAGCATTATCATAATGTTGTCACCGGGGGGAAGGGAGGAAAAAAAATGATAATAATAAAAACCGCCCCCTCCCCCTTGTTCGGTGTGATAGATCGTTATGAATTTATTATGAAATAACGATTACGTTTTTAATTTCATGACGCGCAGATTTCCGTGAATGGGACGTACTCGTCGCCGACCCCATCGCTAGCGGCGGCGGCGGAGGACTCGTTCATTCTTTAACGCGGAATATTGTTGTCGGGGATGCGTTTGCAACAATAACGCTAACAATAATAATAACAGTGATAATAGTAAGCGGCGGCAGCGTCTGTGTGTAATAATATCGCATTATGCGGGCAGGAGTGTAAATGGAACGTCGACGACTAAACGTATACCGCGCGACGACCGCGACGACGACGACGACGACGACCAGACTGGTATTTAAACATTTTTTTTCTTCTTTTTTTTTATTGTTATTATTATCCCGTGCACCGTCATTGTGTGCGGTATGCGTATCCGACGCGCGGGCCTAATAATAATAATAATACGTGTGTACGAGTATATATAGACGTCATTCATCATCGCGCGGTAAAAACCACGGCCGTTTTCGACGGGCGGGGGCGCGAGTATGGTCTTATTCAAAACTGCATTCGTGACGAAACAGAAAAACAACAACAAAATAACGCACCCCGTCCGTCCGCAGCGCTCCCTCGTCGGAGTGCAGCAGGATCGTCCGTCCGCCGTATGCAGGTATCACTCGGATGTGACACACGTCGCGTCGTCGGGGAAGACCGACCGACGCGACGCGAGGATGACAATACGATCGCGCGCGGTTAGCGAGAGCGTTCGTCCGGAGCGGGGAAGCGTTTTTTTTTTTTTTTTTTCGCGGGTTCACATAGATTGTTTTTTTTTTACGGGAGCGTTGTTTATCGATTGTGATCCAAGACTAGACCTTATAGAATGATGTATAAAAGTTACGCGATTCTCGACTTGAGCAACTATATTATACGTTTAGTATAAAAAAAAAGTCGAATCTTTTTCTTTTTTTTTCATTGTCGTCTCACACCTAATTGGTTTTATAAAATTAATCACGAGCTATCGAATATTACGTACACAATCATCGTGACGATTATCGATAATAATATAGACCAAATTATATTGCGATAACGGCCATCCAACACCCAGTGGTTAAAGTTGGGAAAAATTTCGAGGGAGGACTATATTCACTAAAAATCAAGCCGCGTTCCCTATACCAAAAAGCCCGAAGCTTCCTGCAAACTCTAAGCCTCCTTCGTTTTTTTTCATTTACACACATTTGTTCATATAGAAAGTTTGGTAGGGCGTAAAGACAAATTTCGTCTCGCGAAAATTTATCTCATACATACGAGTATTACGTACGCCCGCTCAGTAAAAATAAATTGCGATGTGATGTTAAAAATTAAATTATTTAAATTTTAAAGTTTTCTTTTTAGTTTTAATTAGTTCACCGACACGACGACAAAATCGTAGGCGCGCCGACAGAGGGTAGCGACCGTTTGCCTACCTTAAATCGACCATATTTTTGTTACTCCATAGAAAAAAAAAAAATCGTTATTTTCGCACCAGAAACGGTATGACAATCGAACAGATGCCGTCTAATTATAATGATATGAGATAGTTCGTAATGAATACATAATTATGCAACAATGGGAGAGTTCGCGTAATCGTCAGTCGAATATTGCGCGGATAACGCTGCCAATGAAAACCTGCTCGCGCCGCCCGACCAACGACTGCCGAGCTGCGCGCGCGCGACCGATCGAGTGCAAAAGTGCAGGAGCTTACCGACGCACACTCCGACGACCAGTCTAGTGTCGACGGCGGTTCGGAAAGGTCCTCCTCGGTTTTAAACTTTGCCGTTTTAATTTTTCTCCGTAATAGTCGATATAATGTCGTCAATCGTCGACGAGTGATCAAACTTTTTAGTGACTTTCGGTTTTTTTTTTTTTTGAACTTAGTTTTTATCGAGTGATTTTTCTATCTGTCATTACAACTCGCAAGCCAATACGAACGCCGAACCCCTCAACAGCAACCCACCGACGACGGGGGCCGTAAGTAGTACCGATTATATTTATTTACTATTTTATTATATTTCATCGACGGCCCGTTTGATTCGTAAGCAGGCTCTATAATAACGTTTTTATGGGCCCCGACAGCGTTTCGATACGTACGTGCCTGAGTACGAGTCTGATCACGTTTAGGCTTGGCGAGTCTCGTCTGTTCGATAATATTATACGGCTCTCGGTCGCGACCGTTCGACTCCCAGCCGAGTCCAACGCGCGAACACGATTTACCCCCTTCGCGCGAGCTTCTGTCGTTCGACCGAACGGTTTTTTAACATCGCAATTATTCTATCGTACCGATTATTATGATTTCATAATAATAAAAAATGTACAACTGTGCTCTTCCCGACTGTCTTGTGCTCGCGATCGCCATCGTGAAATGACAAATTAGCTTTCGGCACTGCTTTTCAGCCCGCGCTTCGTTCTAGTGTACGGCGACGGGCGGGCGTGTGTACAATACGCGACGGGTATTATGTTATTTCACGCACGTCGCACCGCGACCGTATTTATTTATTTGTCGCTAGCCGATCGTCGTTCTCGCGCGTTTTGCAGTCCTCTCGAGACTACCACGTAATCATTATCGTTGTACTCGATTTCACGCGAAATCGTATGCAAAAATTCCGTCGGATCGGTCGCGGTCGTGTTACTGCGGCGAAGACAAAGCCCCGCCGGCGCGTTTCGTATTCTCGTCGCGAAAACGTCGCGCGTCGTCCCGTTCTTTTACGTCGTCGTGTCTAATGAATATTTCACGAATTTCGGTTTTTCGAACGGCGTTTATTATTACCGTCGTTGTTGTCGTCATTATTATTATTTCGTCTCGGAACGCGTGCGAAGGTCGCGCATACTATTGTGTGTTTTTCGGGCGCCCGCGGCATTTGCCAAAGCTATATTATATAAACCTATTATCTACGTAAACGCGTAGATACCGAACGATTTGCATTTATTGCGATCCGGCGCGTCGTCGTCGGCCCACTTGTAAAATCGGAGTTTTTCGTTCGTTTTTTTTTTTTTTTTTTTTCATCCTAAGCGCGTCGTGTACGCCAAAATAAAATATTGTAATTCTAACGTTTAGAGGGGAAGGGCGATCCCCTCTTCTCCTCTCCACTGCTCAAGTTTTTCGGTTCCGCGCGTATGACGTGTAAATAAGTAACAGCAGTTCGTGGTACATCGATGTGATGTTTAGAATAAAATAAATATTACACAACCATAAGTCGTGTGTGTGTGTGTGTGTGTGTGTGTGTGTGTGTGTGTGTGTGTGTGTGTGTGTGTGTGTGGTGTGTGTTATAAGGCACAGTTTCCGTATAGATTAAAAACCAGTTTCGGCTTAAGCTGAAATATTTAAAAACACTACTATAATTTATAAAATAGCTATCGCACGGAAGGTTTTGATATTTATTCGTTGTATACGGCATACTCGTATACGGGGTTTTGGCTTCTTGGCAATACGAGTATGTGATATTTATTTGAAAATTATTAAATTACAAATGACAGGGGGGAAAAAAAGCGAATAAATATCGTGTTTAAAAAGTAATTTATTATCGCTCGTTCGCGCGTGCGGTTGAATTAGTTTTACCCAATTAACTTTCGTAAGTACGTACAATATCATATACGCACAACACATAATATTATTTTTGGCCCTTTTGTGCGGCGCGATTGAATTCGAACAATTTGTGTTTTTTCTTTTTTTTTTATTTCTTCTCTTAAACGTTTCTCTTTTCAACGCGAGAACGTATCGTAAAGCTTTAGGTTTTGCCATCTCTTCTGTAATAAGTCTTCATACGTATGTTTATAACTGAAAACGAACGAGGGCGAAATAGATTTCATTAAATTTAAAAATATCACATAAAAGCGGGTTTTCATTTCGTCCGCCCTATTATGATTTCGTGTCGGTCAATTAATTTTCGCGATACAAATTATTTATGATATTTTTCCTTTTGATAACATTTAATTGTTGTCCGTATTATTCGATTTTTTCGCTCGACTTCGAATGGCGCGATACGAATAAAAAACATACGTGTCTGTATTTTTTATTTAGGAATCGGTGAAATTTCTTTTTTTTGTCCACTAAAAGTTTGTAACTAAACGATCGATCCGAATATTATTATTACCATCGACGTTCTACCGATTGTGAATATATTAACAATACGATCATAATAGATTGGCATCAAATTATAATATCGTCTTTTCGTGAAGTTTACGAGTTCGTAATTAATTCTGACAATCGAATAATCGATATTTCACGTGTCCCTAAGAAAAAAAAAACGAAATCGAAATAATGGTGTTTTCGCTTTAATCAGAAAAAATGTCCGGTTTGCAAATATTTAAAAGATCCAAAAGATTACGCCCGTGCTCAAATTCTAATATAATACTAATCGATAAAACATATGAGCTAAAATAAATATATAACGCGTGGCATAAAATATTATAGATTTACATTTTGTGTGTCAAAATCAGTGCGCGACATTTACTGATCAAACCTACTGGTGGTAATTCAATTTTCTACTCGAACATTATCTATTCCGTTTTATTTTTCATTATTATTTACTCGAAATATCACGAAAAGTCGATATCACGCGATATCTATTTCACTCTCGATCTGACAGTGACTATGAAAACCTAAAAACCTAATATTTATCAGGTACCGGCGGCACTCGGCATAGACCCGAGTTCGAACCGAGTTCGAAATTCGTACCGAATACAGCTAGTACTTACTGCACAGCGATAATTCAATAACGTGTATTGTCCGTTTTATATCTCACCTCGGAATCGAAAATAAGATCTCATGACGTTATTACGCTCGTCGTCGTATTAGCATATTGTTTACCTTGGACAGTAACAAATAAAAAAACATTGGACGGTGTGTGTGTGTGTGTGGGTTTTATTCTCGACAAAAAAAAAAGTAAAGAAATGATAGTTAATGGCGTACGGATATATTATTACGTTCCCAACAGTCGGTATTTTATACGTAATAATAATAAAGTACACCACGATAACGTCTGTGCGCATGTAAATACATGCGTGTCCCATCGTTTTGGCACGTAATCCGCCGATAAATTACTATCAAAAGTGGTGCGCGGTAATAACGCACTGGTTTATTGTATTCGCCGGAGGGAGATTATTTTTTGTCCTTTATATTTTGTCGTCGAGAACGGAGTATTATATTATATCGATGATAATAATAACGAAAAAAAAAAAAAAAAAAAAAAACCAATAATAATAAATATTAATCCAGTACAAATAAGCGGTTCACGCACTGAAATCGTCTTCTCGGACGCGAAACGCGACGTAATGAGAAACGGTCGTGTGTGTATAATATTGTAAATAAAATGAGTATTATCGTGTACACGTCGTTATGAATTATAACGCTAACAAGTTATTATTATTATTATTATGCGCATATCGTCCGGGATACCACGCGCGCATAACGAGACGAAGTCTCTCGGGTAAATGAAGTAAATACGAAGGTTTTCGCATTGTTCGCGTAAAGTACTTTTTTCTTATAATGTACATGACGTGATCTCCGCGCCGCGTTAAAACATCGCGTTTAGATTCGATTACAACAATCATTATACTGTACTACTCGTGTGTGTGTGTGTGAGTATACGAACGTAATCGTTTCAGTTGGTAATTTTTCAACTTGGTTTTTTCTCCCCTTATTACGTATTTTATACGTTTTCGCAGCGCGTTGTTGTTTGTCGCACATCGATGATACACACGTTTTATCATGGTATTATAACGACGGCGATGGCGCGTTATGGAAACGAACGAGCCGACTGTTCTCGCTAAAAGTATTGCTTGATTATTTTTTGTTGTAAATACCGACTTTTACATCGAATGTATTTTTTGCAGAACAACGCGCGCGCGAGGCGAATGTGGCGACGAGCCGCCTAAGAACGAAACCAGACCGAATTGAATCGTTCGAGACGGAAATCGACAGCTATCGACCGCAGTTATGACGCGCGTCGGTAAGACAAAAAGGCGTTTCGCTCGGAAATGATTCCGCGAACCGCCTCCTCGAGTCGGTATGCTGTGCGTCTATTCAGAAATCGCCGAGCACATAACGGTCGAGCGATTCCTTCGCGTAGTCAATATTATTAAAACGCGCGGAAATAACGACGATTATCCTTGGTCGTGAACGCGTACGGCACGCGACGCGGGTTCGTTATGATAATATTATTGTTTGTGTATTCGCACGAGAGATAATCGCATATTATAATAAAGCGTTCGCGTTCGCGGAGGAAATTATCGTAAGATAAATCACAATTATTATTAAACGCGTGCCGAGAAGCGTCTTAATCCCGTAGGAGCAGCGCGTAAAAAAAACAGCTCGCTCGAAAACCGGTCACCGGCGGATAAAATTATTGCGGCGCGCGACGTAGTACCGAAAGGCGCGGAACGACAAAACCTGCACAACGCTTTTTCGATAAACAGCGCCGATTCGCTCGGCCGTTTGCCAAACCGCGGAGTAAGAAACGAAATCGCCCGTTTCGCGATGAACCCGAGGTCGAATTGTTTACAAAACACTTTGCGTATTTCAACCTCTGATCGACGAATCGTTCGACCGCTCCGGCACTTAAATAATATCACTACGTCTCCGAAACGACACAGTCGTTATAAATACATTTGACGCCGAAAGATCAACTTCAGATCTCGAGCGAAGACGACCAGACGACAGAATCATATTGACGTTTTCGTTCACGTTATCGAACCCAGGCGGCGGCCAACTAGAAGGTAAATCTCGGGCGCCCTCGGCCCACCGAGAAACGTCTCGGCTGACACATCGATCGGTCGTCGCTCGAACGAAAATAATAATAATATTTAACGCGAGGACTGGCGAAAAAAAAAGCAAAAAAAGAATGGAAAAAACGGCCGCAGCGACAAAAAGCCTTCGCCCTTCCGCCGTACATATAATATTGTTTATAAACGACGGCGGCGGTGGGCCACGTGCCGGTCGCGCGCCGCCGCTTGTGTTTTCCGCCTCTCGCTCTCTCCCCGCACATATGCTCTCGCTCGCCGCCACCGATCCGTGTATAAGGCCCGGCTTTTAAAACGAAGAAGAAGGAGAAGAAAAAAAAAATGCTAATTGCATTAATGTAGTAGTCGTTCGCCCCGGGCGGGCGGGGCGGAAAAAAATATCCCGAATCTCAAATTAAAACCTCCTAGCGCAAACGCCTAATGCGCCGCAGTTCCGTTTTGCATAATGACAGCGCTCGTCCCACTATAATAAATATATATACGCGTGTGTGTGCGCTTATACCGCGAACAAACAGCTCCGGTTCCGAACGTTTCGGCTCTTCCGGACTTCCGGTAGCGACGGCCGTTTAGTGCGGGCAGCAGATTTCGCGAAATAATCGTCCATAATACTCCGGATTATAAAGGGTGATTTTTTTTTATTATCGAAAAGCACTCGTCGTTACTTTGGAAAATATTGGATTTTTTTTTTTTTTGTTGTTCTCGATTGCGATTTGCGTTCTAGAAATATTCACATACAGTAGAGTTTGAATCACGTCGAGTTGTAACATTTTCAACCCGTCGTCGCTGAAAACGAATCTCAGAAATTCGTAAAAACCCGTGATGTCCACGTGATGACCCCGGATACTTAGAAATCGCATATTTTTTAGTAAGATTAAAACTCGCGACTACCAAAAATACAAACCAAAGATTTCAATAAAATACCCGAGATACGTGTCGCGGACAAAAACGAGTCGAGGACCACCGCCACGGGGGAGGTGGTATACACTTGATATCGTCAGGAAAACACAACGTATGGAATACGCGACGTGGATTATCTGTCTCTGGGTCGTTATGGAAAAAAACAAAAAACCTGAGCATTTTATTTTCCAGCGAGGTTCAGTGATCTGATTTGTATGGGGATACGAGAGAGACGAATAAAAGCAGGCGGCGAACTCCCTCCGCACAGTGCCTATACCTATTATTTGTGTAAACATTATGTTATAAAAACGGTTTTGTTTTTAATTCGTGTTTCAATGCGCGCGCCCCCCCCCCCGTGAAGAATACGCGCTCGTCTACGCAACTCTGCAGTTATAAATTAAAATGTTTGAAAAAAAATAACAAAAAAAAAAACCCCTCGCGACATTATAATATCCTTACATCGAGGAGTACAATATCGTCTATAGAAAATGCAATTTTAATGTACTTTCGTCGCCAGTGGAAACTTTCAAAACAATATGATTAAATACGTAATTTGTTTCTATACAAACCATTACGACTAACAAAAACTGCATTCAAGCGTTTATTTGATTATTACTTCACGTCCTATTAAACCACTCGCACTTCAACAAAAATACATCCCTCCTCTGTGTACTCTCTCGCTCTCTCTCTCCGGAACGATAAGTATTAAAAGTGTCAATAACGAGACAATCGGTTTGCTGAAAACTTACTTGTTTGTTGGTTTTTTGTTGTCATGTGTGTGTGTGTGTGTGTGTGTGTGTGTGTGCAGCGGCGCTCGTGGATTGGACAACCCCTTAGACTCGCTAACCAGAAAATGTTTTAAACCATTGAAAGACGTGCGTTTGAAAAATATTCAAATGTAAATAGTAAGAAATCTCTAAGGCTTTAAAAATTCAATGCCCTTTTGAATTTTTCATTCGGTTTGGGAAAAGAAAAAAAGAAAAAGATTCACCTCATAAATATATATATATATATATATAATTAATAGGTACGTAGTTTTAGAAAGTTATAATTCGACAAAAGTTATTGGTATCGATATAGGTGTTTTTTACCCATACGAAAATAAATTATTCTTGCAATTATCGAGTAAGCATGCTCGCTGTGCTTACTGTTTTAATAATGTACTATGATAAACATCGTTTATTATTATTTTACTTTTTTTAACTTCTGAAAAAATAAAAACGATAAACAATATGTGACAACTTTATTAATAACAACAAAAGTGCAAATCGCATAAAATGATATTTAAACAGTTGATACTTAAAGAAAAAATAAACTTTATGTGTATTAAAACAATAATATTTATTTTCTACAATCGCGAGAAAAAATATACGATTTTTAAATATATACCCGAAAAATATCGATTAAAATTGCAGCGTGTGTTGAATATATTTTTAATTTTCGTCGGATATTATGATAATATTAACTAAAAATAAACCTAGAAACTTTTGTGTTTTCAAACTTTATACACGCGCGTTTTATTTCTCATTGTATTATACTAGTGTTTCCAAACGTTTCCAAACGACAAACATTGTATGCGCTCGCGTTACAACGAGTTGTTCGACTGTCTTTTATTTCACTCGAATTATTAAACTCTAAACGATTTTTATAAATCTTTCAGTTATTATTAGAACTATTTACGACTGAAAGCCATTCTACCCGCATCTAGTTCGACACGTGCAAATAAACAAATTCAATTGCATTTTTTAACGTTTTTAAAATTGAAATTGTTTCGAAATAATATTTCGACTTGCTTTTACAGATGAAATCGACCACAATTGAATGAATGGCAAAATATAATTCGGTACAACTCGCCCATAAACAAACCAATTAGAAATAATCCAGACAGAATAAAACGATTCGCTTACGCCGATCACACGCCGATACAGAATATTATGTAATAAAAGAGAAACACATTTCACTCGTATAATTACATCGCGCAGGTAAATAACTTAATATAATGTTTAAAGTAGGTGTTTTAGGTAGTCGGCTCGACTACAAACGCATTACAAAAGAAATATCATAATATAATATTGTTAATTTCAAATTCAATTGTTTTGGGCAAAAACTAAAAAATATAGTATTAAATAATTATAATTGTTCCATTACAGCTGTCGATTCGATATGAAATTATCAGTATTACTTTGAAAATACGTGAGTAATATTACTATAATTATTTTTTGTTTATTTATTTTATATTTTACTAACACGTATTAATTCTTTAAAAAAAAAAACTTTGTCGATTTGACGACAATAAAAAGATAAAACGCCGCTGTCGCGCTAGGGCGTATAATGTATAATTTTTGAAACTTTGTCGTCGATATACGAGTATACGATAAAATAGCGAATCAATACAACTATTCTAAAATCCAAATATTCATCATACTCGTAAATTGCGTTTTATATAATCAAACGTGTAGGTATACGTTGTTGCGCGCGCATGATATCATATAATTCCATTTGATTCGAACGTTCGACCCCGGATGACTAGGTACAATAATAATTCTCACACGCAGATTCTTTCGGGAGATTATTTTGTTTTACACACGTAGTTGTTATCCCGTACACGATCGACGAACGATATTATTTTAAACGTCTCAATGGCCCGGTGTGTTCTACATTCTGTTCTAAACAAGCAACAAAATGTTTTCCTACTAAACAGTTGTAATATTATCAAAAGCGAACGGTATCGTGAGAAAATCTCGTCTCGTCCTTCACGCCCAGCACATTAAATAGCGTACGTACGCGGCGGCGGCGGCGGCGGTGGTGGGTGTATCGAATAGAAAGGATATAAATTCCGAGCGATGCTAATCTAAACATATCGTTACCACTTCACACCCCCTTTGATATTCCAGGTAGGTTTATCGTTTTGTTTGTATTCAAACCGATTTACATAATGCGTTTCGATGAAATTCGTTTTCGGATTTACGTCTCACAATGTTATAATGTAACACACATTCGTTCGTATTTCTCCGGCGGCGACGAAATTTTCACTTCACCCGAGTTTATTACGGTATTTATCTGGGTCAGCGTTTCTTAAACTTTTTTACCCGTGGAACCCCTACTTTGTTTTTTAGCTTTTAAGCTTCTTTAGGATTATTTGCAAAAAAAAAAAATATAATTATTTCATACACTAATATTGAGGTAAAAAATATGTTTAAAAAAAACGGTCGTTTCTCTGAAATTCACGCTATCGCGGACGGTCATAACACTCATAACCAATTAGTATTTTTATCAATATTATTTCTGTGTACAAACTGCATAACTGTATAAGCACATAATTATGACATATTATACATTATTATTTAATATACAAACATTTTTTTTTCTATACTTAATGCATGTTTCCCCATTACTAATCTTTAGTTAGACATTTTTAAGTAATTTTCTTGAAAATTTTGAAAAAATTACTTAAGCTTCGCGGAACCCCGGGGTTCCGCGGAACACAGTTTAAGAAACGCTGATCTAGGTAACCATTCCACGCGTTGTTCCGACTATCGAAAATAACAAAACGCGCGAGTTCGATCAAATAATGATGTCGCTAAACTTTTGTTCGTTAATTTAAACCAGCACATTGTGGCGTTTGCCCCCCTTCGAAAAAAAAAACCGTAATCCCGGAATACGCGCGTATATATCGAACAGGTTAGAAATAATAATAATATGTAACGGGACAAGAGAAGGCTTTCAGCGGCAGCAAAAACGTACAAATAGAAAATTTCGCTGGCATTGTCGTGCACCGGGACACAGTGTTTTGACACGGAATCGAGAGAAACCCCCGTCACTTTTGAACCTATTTCCTGTCTCCGGTAGGGGTAGCGGATGGCGAAGGGGATGGCGAACGACGACGTGTAGAGCCGGGAGAAATTTAAAAATGGAAAAAAAACCGATACAGTACGAGAGAGAATAACGCGACACAATTCCCCCGCGAGCTCGGGGTGTGTGTGTGTGTGCGGGCGCGCGCGCGCGCTCGCGTGTTTAGATATATCCGTCCAGTGTGCTGCGATATATTGTATATATTATAATATGCGTATACGCGATGGGGGATACGAGCGCACACAGTCGCTTGCACGCGCACAACAGATATTATGTTAAATGACGTGTGACAAGGCCGCCCGGCATCATCGCGCAGGACGAGAGCAGAAGAGGACTCTTTTATACAGCGCCGCCGTCGCTTTTCAGAGTAAAGGTTAAACGCGGATTACGGCGGCGGCGGCGGCGGCGTCTTGTACGGGATAGAGAGGGAAAAAAGACTTGACAACTACCGACAAAGGCCGCCGCCGCCGCCGCCGCCGCAGGCCCGAAGCGTGTGACGTACGAAAATAATAATATAAATACGCGATATATATTTTTTATTTTTTTCGCTCTCAAAAGAATTTAAATTAAGTGATATTTCATTATTTTATTTTCGGGATGATATGAGTGACGCGCGCCCCGAAAGCTCCCGTAATAAATCTATTTATCGAACAATATACGCGCCGCCGCCGCCGCGCGCTCGCGATTATTGTCATTTTTTCATCGTTTCGGAATAATAGTCGTGTACGATATTGTTGTTGAAGGAAAAAAAAAAACGTTGGCGCGCGTCCTTTTTGCTCGGGTAAATTAACGCGACGGACGCTGGCGTCATTTTATTCGACCCGGAAAACATATAACGTTATCGTAACGCAGTAGTAAATAGCGTTCCCGTCAATTTTCCCCAAGTCATACTCGAGCGTTATTGTCTCAGACAGTGCCTGAAAATGAGTGTTTTATAACTTTTCTAGTGGCGGTTTGTATCCATACCGATATGCGACGACGTCTATTTAGTGTTCGATACGAACGCCCACTGCAAAACTGACGAAATTAAAAAATAAAAATACCGACGACATTTTTCTCTCCGGCGCATAGTGTATACGCAACAATACACTTATCTGTGAGAGTATAGGTATGTAATATGCCGTCGAAAAAATCGGCGTTTAAGAAGTAAATAAATATAATATTGTGTATAAAACGGTTACTATATTTTAAGGCTGTCGATTGAATTTCCATTTTGAACACGTTCAAATTCAAAAACGACATTTATTCGTGACGAAAAAAAAATAAATAGAGAACGATTAAAGTATCAATGTGATAAAAGGTAAATACGTAATAAAATACTTTTTTCAAAAAATCCAAAAAAAATAATATGTATGTTTTGTCGTATTGTTGTCGACGTGTATAATAAACGCGTTCGATTATTTATAATATGTCACACTGTGAAGTTATTCAAACGGAAAACTCGAACGCGTTGGATCTACAATATCTCGTACAGGCGAATATTACTATCGCCGGTCATCGTATCGAATTATGTAATACGTGGCTAATTATCAGGATGGCTATAGCTTGTTCGCGTCCGTCGGTCCTTCGAAACTAAAGACGTGGTGAATACGTCGGAATCGACGACGTGTATTTAGTATTTGGCCATCGTTATTTGTTATAGTCGACACAATACGCGACGCGAACAATACGAATTTAAAACGCGTGCGTCTATTTTTTCAATTGTAAAAAACGCACACGTTTTGTAATAACTTATACAAATTGCGGTTTTTTTTTCCGAATAATAGGAGGCTGATGTAGACTACGTAAATGATGAAAATGAAAAAAATTCTCCACCTTACATTTCGTCGAGAAAACATATAGAGTTTCGTCGAAAATGTTTTTCCAAACAAACCAACAGCGGTCGCAACTGAATATCATACCCGAGTACGATTAATATTATACTCTAATTATTTCACACAGTACCGTCCGATCAAATTGATTTTTTTTCTTTTTCGATTTAGACCGAAGAATCGCAATCACGTCTAAATCGAACGCGAAACACTCGCGCGGCAGTTTTCGAACACGAATAATATTCGTCTCGCACGCTCCACGTTCGATCGAAAAATCAGAAAATAAAAATCCAATTTGATTTCTAACGATATTCGGAATTTTTCAAAACGCAAGTGTTTTTCGTCTGCGGCGAAAAATCACAACGGTACGATGAAACTTTGAAAAAAAATCGAACCGCTAGAGATCGCTATTAACCTATGATGACGTTATGATAATTTCCCGATGATTTTGCGATATCAAAGTATTTCGTTTTGTGTCGCCGTCGTCGCGTTTCGCACAATGCGCGGCGTGTTTTTCGGGCGCATTGATACATTGTCATACGGTCCAAACGGATGATTAATGTTCTCCCTTCTCACAAAAAGTTCCGATAAAACACTGCCGCCGTCGTCGTCGTCGTAATAGAAACAGAAAAGGTCGTCTCGTTTTGTGACGTCGTCGTACACTTATTGAAAAGTACTAATTAATGGGAAAATAAAGAATCGAAATGGGGTAAGAGAACAACAAAAACGTCTATTGAGTGTCATTATACGGGGGCCGTGCGCCGGGTTCAACCCATTACTTAATGTTGTGTTGAAGAAAAATTATTTATGGGACCGAGGGAAAAACGGAAACGCAATAGAATGGGCGCACAATAATAGAATAGTTATATTGATAACATGAGAAAAGTAGCGGAACTATATCAACAGAAAAAAAAAAAAAAAAACCGGATCTTGATTTATTAGGTAGTGTACAGCACGCGCTTCTATTACCACTGGTAATAGAACACACTTGATTTCCCTCTCCATCTCCGTCTATCTCGTCTCTCTCTCTCTTCCTTGACCAATCGGAAGGAAGTCTTGAGTCACAGTAGAATAACACACAGCGCGCGTACGCGTCCCTCGTTTGTCCGTGTCTATTCAGAGAGTCGTAAAGCCCTTTACAACGGCGAACGAGCGTATATTATCAGTCCGGTCGGTTGGGAAAAGTTTTTTTCCCGAAAATAAATAAAACAATCTTTATTGCGCGCGCGCGCATTGTGTTCTCGATGGATTGCGAAATAATAAACGACACGGCCATTAATGCCGGTCTGTCTATAAATCTTTAGAAAACTTTGCAAACCGTTGGGAAATCACGTCCGCCGAACAGCTGAAAACGAGACGCGCGTTGTCGAATTACCGCGCGCGGTAAAATCACCGCGCAAATTATTATAATAACCGAAAGCACTGTCCATTTTGCCGTACCTGCGAAAATGTAAATCGATAATTCGAATACAAGTTTTAATAATTGCGATCGCCAAACGCAATTCGAACGCGTTTGAAAAAACGTTTAGAAATAATAATTGTGATCCGACGGAAAACTTTGAATCGTGTACAAATCAATAATTGGTTTATTCGTTTTCTCGGAACGGTTTTCGAAACGCCTGACTTTACCTAACTGTGTTTTGATCGAAAGATCGGATGTCATTTGACATAATATTGGTGCGACATCGGCTCGTTTTATTTTTACTCCCGTCACGAGTCACGCTCATCACAGGTATTACATTTATTTCATACGTTCGTCTTTAATACGCTCAACACACGTTTTACGAAAATGAAATATTCCATTTTTATATCGTTACAGGAGAAAAAATCGACAAGACCGTGTAATAAAACGCACAAGGCGTTTTCGTTAAATACGAAAACAACGCTCAGGGTCCCCGACTGTTGTTTAATTTTACGAGAAACAGAGAGAGAGAGAGACAGTGACACGTGGATAAACAGAAATCACATTTAACTACTTACGATGCAATGAATATTATTTAAATTCGTTTTGTTTCGCTCGGGACACGTGTACTACTCGTATAGTGCTTTACGCTTAAAATCAATACTCAAACGCGCATTCGAACACCTTTTATTCGAAATATTTTAGTACATTACACGATTGTTATGAACGCGTTTCATTGTTTGTGATTTGCATTACATCAAATTAACTATACAAAACGGTCGTAATTGTTATCCACTCGGATCAAAGCGGCGATAACAATAAGAAATAGTTTCTTAGATTTTATAGTACGTACGGTATTATATTGTTATGTAGACACATTGTAACGGCGGCGACAAAAGGAAAACGTAAGCTAATTATTCTGTATAACAATATATTTCAGCGCAAAGCATCGCGCGCGCGCGCTCACTTTTATTTCGAACACACTTTTCATTTTGTTTTAAACACATAATAATAATAATAATACGTAATAGCGCATAAAGGCAATAATAACGTAGTGTTACCGATTTCGCTGCATACAAAATTAAATACGTTTCGTCGAAATAATGAGTAAATTGTTTACACTGTGTTTCGAGTGTGAAATTCAATTTTAGCACCGAGAGTCGAGTGCAATTATTATAGGTCGGTCGGTATTATATTGTTATACTATATATATATTATTATTATTATGATTTTTGCTTTTTATGTTTTGCTCTCGGTTTGCGTTGAGAAATCGTACAAGTTTAAAAGGGATTCGGGAGAAGGGGCAAGGTGGTTGCAATTACAACAAAAGGTCTCGAGAAAACAAAAGCCGAAGGGGTTACATTTAATTCGAATTCCATGTTTTGAATCTGGGCCACTGAACACAGCGACACCCTCCACTGGCCTTTATTTTTAAACGTCATATCCCACTGAATAAAAGTTACATTATTATTTAACAAATTGCGTCCTCGACACGGATTCCTAAAAAACAATAAATGTCCGAAACCCCTTTTTCTTTTTACGCCGCCGTCAAGAACAATGGTGCATTATGCATTTCGAATAACATTGTTCGCCTTTCTGTCCTTTAAAACCTTTATTATTTTTGCCGAATAACGACCGTGTCCCCCGATCTATACGCGACACCCCAAAATAAGGGTCCTATTTAACTTTCTATTTGCGCATTCGTGCGCCCCGGCGCGGCGACCGCACACTGTCCCTTTTTTCTTTTTCAAGAACGAATCCTTTTCGCGCAGAAATGATTGTAAACGGTGGATATTATAACCCGCTGAATGCAATATTTTAATTAAATTACAACCGAATAACAGAAAATGTGTTTCAATGGGAATAATAATAATAATAATTAATTATTACGCAGCACTGCCGCGCGCGCGCGCGAATGAATAACGTTAAGAGACCATTTTTTCGGAGTGCATTCAATTTCCAACGTACGAATGGTATCGCGGAAAATTACTTTTTGTCCGATTACGGCGGCGAAATTCCGGGGAATAATATCCGAAAAACAATGACTGTTAATGTAATGAATGCGTTATTTATTTTGGCTCGTCGTTTATAACGCGCGCGGGGTTCGCGAGCAACCATAAATAAATCGAGTAATATAATATTATGATAAAGCGTTGTCAAAACAGATGAAATTAACGATTCGATTTAAGTCGTGATAAAACGTACTCGTCTATTTATTCTAACGAAACCCTGTGGTTGTTCGACCGCTTCGGGTCCTTTAACTCTTTATAATAATATAATCTATCTGAAAATGTTGTATTTTTTTACCCCGCGATTAACAATATGTTTACTACAATATGTCAATTCGAATATGATGACAAAAAATTTAATTTATAGGTGTAATATTATTGATCTATTATGTTACCAAACGAAAGTTCTATATTCGTCCAAAAATTATTATCAACATTTCGTTGAAAATAATATTAGTTTAAATAAACGGTCGAGTCGCGATAACTCGAAGTTGAAGGGCGATGATAAAAATTCACTTCGAGATATGTATTATTCGAGATACCCGACTTCGAGGTTCGAGTTATCGCGACTCGACTGTATAAACCTGTAGTAATTTATTTTTATTTTAATTTTTTGCAGATGAAAATATCACCTATGTAAAGACGACACATCAATAAAACGAACGGAAATATATTATAACGGACAAGACGAAGTGACAAGTTTATAGTTTGTTTTTGTCAAACATATCTATATATATATATGTGAAATGAATTCTATATGAAAACCATTGAGTTGTACGTTCTCGGAAACTACTGAACCGATCGTTATGATTTTTTTTTTAAATTGAAGAGCTCATTGCGGAGAAGGTTTATGGCATTTGATCGATTCTCTAACTTTAAAAACTTTAACTTTAAAAGTGCAAAATATTAATCACACATTGTTATTGTTTTGCCATGGAGATATATATATACATTATACACTCTATGTGGTAATTTCTTCTATTAATTAGTTTGAGATTAAATGAGTTTGTTTTTTATTCAATTTCAATTATATGGATTTTGGTGTAAAAATGCCACGACAAAAACGACAGAATATAGGCCGATCGTCCAATGCATGATTTGTTCGATCGAGAATTGCGACGAGAACAACAGTATGATATCAATGACTTGCAAACATTTGTGAATTTAAATGTTCCCAACTTAAATGACCATCAAAAAAATGTGTACGATACCATCATGCAAGCTGTACAAAATGAAGCCGGCGGATCGTACTGCACACGAGCGAAGCCGGGTTGTTCAACTTTATATATATAAAAGAACAGGCCTTTTTTATGTTCCCATTTTGTGACGACGCTATTTAACTTTTTTCCAATTTTTTTTCACAGAGTTGTTCCAAATACCTTTCTGAGTGTCGTCACGTCACCCGATTTTCAAAATTCGACCCCTAAGGGGGGTAAAAGGGGTAAAAAAGGTGAAACTAGAAAAATTCGCCTGGCCGAAACTGCTGGAGCTTTGAGTATGAAATTTGGTCAGCAGTTTCGTTTTATATAGTGGAGACCCCATGGGAAAGGATTTTCCTAAATTCGACCCCTCCCGGAGTTAAAAGGGGTAAAAATGAAATTTTTAATAATAATATACATATTATATTACCTACATAATATCGTTGTACGTGTTTATTTCCTTGGTTTTTACGAAGGGTAATTATTATTTAGGTTGACAACGCGCTTTCGGGACGAGCAGCCGGCGACGTCTCATAGACAGAGCTCTCGAAAAAATCAAAAGAGAGACGGGGGGGACGTGTATTAGAAAACGAGCGCTTCCCCAGACTTTTATGATCTCTTCTTATCGACTTCTTGTGAGTAACTACTATACTAAAATAATAATAGTAAACACATTTTGTTTTTCCAACGTACAAAATACACGCGTTATAGTGACGATTCACAGTCGTTATTATTGTAATTATGTTTCGATAACAATTTGATCGTGCGTTGACGAATCGATTTACGTTCTCATCATATCTAAAAGAGTATCTCCAATTATTACGATAGTTTTCTCACTCCGACGATATTTTAATAACTTATTTTTACAAGTGACGTAATCATACTCGTCGTATATGACGTTGTATGTCTGACAAAGCCGGCGACGCGGGGGTTTAATTTTTTGAACTTTTTTAGTGCCGACCACTTTAGACCGTCCCGTTTAGAAAAGATTACAAGAGGTGCCCGTCCCCCGTGTCAAACACTGATTGCACCTGCACCGTGTCGCGTAAAACAATAAAAAATAACAATTACTCGATGATGGCGTACTCGTATTATGTACGTATATTATACGACGCACAACAACAGTCGCACAGAGAGTTTTATTGCGGCGATAATGATTATTATAGTATACAACCGGTCATCGGTGGTGCGGCGGCGGCGGCGGCGACGACGACGACGACGACGGGGCGGGGCAGGTGGATGAAACGTAATAATTTGCGCGTTTTCTTTCCCTCCTCGTCAGGCTTTTCATTGTTGTCCGTACGTCCGACGTCAATCCACGAACAATTATAATTATTATTATATACTATTGCGCGCGGTGCCCATTCAAAGCAAATAATAATAATAAAAAATAACCACGGCGCAACAATGAAAACGAGAATAAAAAAATAATAATAAAGTTTGTAAAAGAACAATTTCTCTAAATAATAAATACGTCTATTCATTGTGTCAGTGGTGCACTTTCGAAAAGAAACATATTACACACACACACACACACACACACACAACACGCGACGGTGGCGGCGGCTGTCAAGTGCGAGTTTGGATTATATAAAGATAATGGATTATATAAAAGAACACCTAAATCACGGCTATTGTTCGCCCCGGAGTGACGGAAGCCACAGATTATCGACTAGGTAGAGAGAGGTACTACGTATACAGACCGCGTGACCCGTAATTTACATGTCAAAAAATTATTTTTTGTTTACTTTTTACACAGTCTTCGTGGGGGGGGGGGGGGGGGCCGCGAACAATGCGTGAAATAATAGCAATCGTAACCGACAGTACGGCGGGACCCGGAGCGCGCGTGTAAAATATTATGCGTGCCTTCGAATTATTGCGCGTAGATTGGTAGTTATATACAAAGCGATAAGAAGTGAAATCGTTATTTCCGATCGACCGCGACGACGACGCGAACGTGGTCACCGCCGCCGAATGCCCGACCCGATGTAGACTGCCCCGCGTGCTCGGCGAGACTAGGTTTTTTTCTCACGTCGTCGTCGCGAAAACGCACGTTTATTCGTGTGTCGGGTGGGTATTTTTTCGAACGAGTGCTCCACATTTACAATTCGTCGATTTCGATCGACGCCAATACGCGACCTGACCATCCGTCGCCGTCGTCGTCTCGTTCGCACAGTTACTGTGGCGTATTTAGGATTTTGTCAAGGGCGATACGAGGATGTTCGCGCGGATATACGTTGGCAAACATATAATTTCCTCCAACAGGTACACTTACCCATCACGACCGTTTACACTTTTTATTACTGCGCTTTTAATGGGAACACGGCACAACACCACGTGTTTCCGTTTGTGTTACACCGTTTTTTTTCATTCTAATATAATCTAATATATATAATTCTAATATAAATTTTTTTATATTTTAAGTTTGAAATATTACGTATCCAAGGGTGTTCAGAACACCCCACTGCTATAAAAGTGATAATAAATAATATTTTACGTTAGCTACAATGTTTAGCCTCATGGTACCTTCCTAAAATATAGTATACTAGCTGAATAACCCGGCTTCGCCCGTGTGCAGTATAACTTTTTATTTTATCAGTTTTTTTTTCATTTTTACCCCTTTTACCCCTTTTAACTCCGGTAGGTGTCGAATTTCGAAAAATCCTTTCCAATGGGGTCTCCACTATATAAAACGAAACTGCTGCCCAAATTTCATACTCAAAGCTCCAGCAGTTCCAGCCAGGCGAATTTTTCTAGTTTCACCCTTTTTACCCCTTTTAACCCCCTTAGGGGTCGAATTTCGAAAAATCCTTTCCCATGGGGCCTCTGCTATATTAAATGAAACTATTGACAAAATTTAATACCACAAAGCTCCATTGACTCAGGATTTTTTCCATTTTTACCCCTTTTAACCCCCTTAGGGTTAATTTTCTCCATAATTTATGCTATAAACCCGCTCCCCGACATTCTCTATCATTTAAAAAAAATTTGAGCCAAATCGGCCCAGCCGTTCTCAACTGATTCAATTTCCAATTTTTTGTCTCCATTTTTATATATATATAGATTATACTATTCTATCACGAAAACAACAATATTGATACAATATGAATTATGATAACATTGTAAACAGCTCTTTGCCCGCCGCGGACTCTGTAATTATTTACAACCGGACCTCTGCCCGCGTTCTGTTTGACTGAGCCTTAAGTACGCGAATAAATTTATAAAACTGTATTCTTTTTAAAGTACTAATTTCATTATTTTCGTACATAATCAATCGTTTCGCGTTCTGTATCTCTGTAATATAATATGACATTATTATACCTATTGATGGGAGAAAAAAGTCGCGATCTCAAATTTATAGAATAACGCGTTTACATAAATTTACGGCAAAACTCTAACATATAAATACAGCCGACAGCTGGTTTTTATCTATTGACGCGGTACCATAAATCGAAATTATTATTTTTTACGCCAATATATTGTAAATAGGTCAAAGTCGAGTCGTCGTCGTGTCGAGTGCGCCACTATGCTTTGATTGTCGCATTGTCGTCCATCGCGTTATAATAAAATATTCATAGAGTTGATGTTTAACGTTTTTTTTTTTATTTTTTCCAGAGTACTGTGAAGAAATCACAAGGAAAATATTTTTGACCATACATTTTGATTGATAGTGAGTCTTCGTATTATCGCGTGTGTCGAGATGTCATCGAGCGCTTTTGAATTTATTTTTATTTCGTCTAATAATTATAACGTGTCCTCTTTTGAAGGACAGCGATACGGACAGATACGAAACGTATTCGGCGTGTTGGTGTTTTCTACGCTGGTCTACGCTCTTATTGATCGCAAAATACTAATTCTACAACGACTTTTTCGTCGGTCACAGGCAATGGATTTCGCAATTTAAAAACGCGGCCCTGTCGCTAGATTTTTCGTCTTCGGATCGATTTTTCGCCAGGCGAGTTTTCAATTATCGTACACTAGAAATCATAACGATAATCGGTTGGATATTTCTAATTTCTAATTATATCTAATTTCGATAGACATTCAGCGTATTGGTCGTCGAGATGAAATCGTGTCTGAACCGAAAAGAAAATATAAAAAAGAGTCCTACTGCCGTACGTTTGGATCGTCTTCATTCTATCCGCAGTGCGAGATAACGTGTAAGTACGTACGTCGACTTTAGTGTGTTCTCACGAATAATTATTATTTCGCTCGACATTCGACTATAGTGATTTTATTACGCGCAATGTCTTTTCGGATTAACCGTTGCCGACATGATGACAATGACGTGTATTCGTCGCCTATTATCGCGTACATATGACGACCGATCGGTCGACATCGACGGCGACGACGAAATAATATATAAAACGACGAGGCGGGGGGGGCAAACGGACGGAATCGGGTGTGCGCGAGCGATAAACAAAACGAGACTTTGGAAAAGAATAATAATAATAATAACAACAATATAATAATAATAACAATCTATACGTGATCGGCGGCGGAATGTTGCGCGCGCGCGCGCGCGCGAGCTTCTGTGTTTGACAACGGCGGCGGTGTATAGATAGCGGCGGCAGCGACTCGTCGTCCCTCGCAGTCACTCTGCGACAGTCCCGTCGTCGTCGTCCCTTTAGCCATTATATTATTATACTTATATATTATATATATATATATATATATACCTACTCCGGGGGCTATTGAAAATGAACCGTTATTGTTCGGGCTCTAAAAGATTCTCATCTTAGTAATTAAACTCGTATTCAACGTCCATTGTTCGCGTTGTATCGGTTTACTCGGGGCGGCGGCGGACATACGGTTCCCCCCCTCGTCATCCCCGAACAATGTCAGTGGCATCGTCTCTCCCCCAACCCCCCGGCCGCAAATACTTACTATATATCCACACACGTTACCAAACTCACTCTCTTTCTCTCTCACTATCTCTGCCACTTACTATTACTACTACTACTACTACTCCTCGCGTACAGTATATACGCTCACTAGGTAGAGGTAACTACTATTGTACTTACTACCGCGACTGTACAGGGTGAAGTTCCGCGGAGATCTGACAAACGCGACGACTTTTGTACGCGATGATGTTTTCGAGTTTACGTTATGTATCGACGGGCGGCCGTTTTAGAGTTTTTCGTTGAGGAAAACGATCGAATTTTAAAATACTCGACAAATTCGTTTGGAAATCGATTACGCGGGCTATAGGTGTTAAAAGTTTTTCCGCCTTTTTCTCGATATCCGTTGAAAAGTCGTATTTACAAAATGCCCGTCTTGATTTTTTTTGTTTATTTTTTTTTTTTTCAGGCAAAAAACGATTCGAATACAAAATATCTTACTTAATCATCAATAAGTGGAAAAAGACTTTATAACGTCTGGAACGGAATGCCAATGTTATCGCATACGGGACACCCTGTAAATTCCGCACATGCTTCACCGAGCGATATTATATTCCCTGTACATTCGTTACGTTTTCTTATCAAATCCTTTTCGTTTTACAAACACGCGCGCACGTGCCGGCTTGTACAACGTCGACTGTATAGAGCAGCGTTTCCCAAAGTGTGTTCCGCGGAATCCTAGGGTTCCGCCAAATGTATGTGATTATTTGGAAAATTATTTTATATTATACTTGGATTATTCATATTATTTAAAAAAGTTCACCTAAATAATAGTCAGTCACTAGTACAATATCGTTATAATGTATTTGTTGTACTTGAAACTGAACAAAATAAAAAATTATAACACTCGTATTATAGTACCTATAGACGTTGTCTTTGCGTTAATGACGTAAAAACGAACTAATTTTAGTAAATAATAATCAATATTATCGATATCGTTAAAACATTTTTCGGAGTATTGATTTTTCCCTTTTTTTTTTTTTAGAAAAATCAGGGTTGAGTTGGAATTAAATTGGGAACCGCTGGTATAGAGTAATACGTTTATACGTTAATCGAACTACCGCGTCCCGGGCTTCGCGACCGGACGCACGGAGACAATGCGAATTCCATAAGTATTTACATCGGGTTTTTTCTACAAAAGACACGTGTTTGTGACGAAGGAAAATAAAAAACGAACAAACTAGAAAACACTCACTCTCTCTCTCTCACTGCCGAGTGCAGCCGACGAACTCGCGGGACACTGCGAATGCCGAGAGGACTGCAGTGTAATTCATACGTAATATATTATTATTTATTACGTATTTAGACACACGAATTCGCTTTTGAATTCGGCAACTTTCGCGAAGAAAAAAGCATTTTTTCCACGCGGCCGTTTTGACGTAAAACCAATTTTGACATGGACGAGCAAATGATTATATTGTAATTATATTTTATTTCGCGGCGAAAAAAACGACTATAGTGTTTTATAGTACTGAATCGCGTCCGAGACGATGGTTTTTGTTTGTTCGTCGAAATCGTCGAAGATCAAATTTATCGTCCCAGAAGATACCAGAAACGTATTAGAGGAGTAAACATTTTCGTTGTTTTACTCGCCGCCCACTTTTGAAGAAAATAAACCATTAAAATACAATATTATATAATAGTAAGTTTTAAAATAGTATTTTAGTATTTTTTTTCAAAGAAAAGGATTTCTCTCTCTCGGTCGTAACTTTCCTTTTTTCCGTAATAGGCAATTTGAATAATTAAACGAATACTTTTTGACGGAAAAGGCTTCGATCAATCATCAACACATCAGATATTCTTATTACAAAATGAACGTGTGACCCCGTCGCGCGTCGTCGTCTGTTCGTCTCGTCGATATCGAAATCCCTTTCACCGCTCGAGACGTCAAACGCGATCGGATTCGCCAACGTTCTAGGCCGACTGAAACGGGTCAGTGCGAGTCCGCGTTCGACACCGGAAAACAATGACAAACACTCGTTTCGTCCTGTGTAGACCGACGACGACGCCTCGAGCGCCTCGAAAACCAACGCTGATCCGCAAGACTTCGCGAAGACGTCGCACTATACACTGGAACGAAGAATAATTAAACGAACGACGAGATATTTCGAAACGTACGTTTCGTAAGTGTTCGCCGCATTAATCGCGTGATGATATTGTTGTATTCGATCGCGTCCGGCGTCGATTGGAAATATTTATCTTGATTTTTCTTCCGTCACGCGTATATTATAATATATATTACAATGTGTTATGTCATTATGTGTAACGCACGCCGATTGTTTCACTATAGTGATAATATAATATATAGCATTAAAAATCGTGACTGGATATAATTTCGACACTCGGGCCCGCGAGTTCCGTGCGATTCGCCGGGTGCGACGGTCTATTTGACCCGCGATAGGTTAGAATACAATAAGCGATACGACTGTTGTTGGGCGCAGTTCGCGGTTCGTTTGTTGAATACATTTTATAAACTATTTTGCGCGGGCAATTATTTACACATGGCGCCCGCGCGGAAAGCTAAAAACGTTTAAAAAAAAAAAATAGAAAATAATCGACCAGAGAGAAGAACGAATATTCCATACAGACAATATGTCTGTTATTGCTAATGACACGTTTAAATACGATCGAAATGTTCTGCGGACCGTCAACGGTCGCGGTGAAAACTAGAACGCGTCCGGATAAACCGGTAGTTATTACTTGTACACGCGTTGCACGTCATTATAACCGCCGAAAGTCGTTCGGATTTCGCGAAACAGTCAATTATTGATTTTCAAACGTAATAATCGAAACAATAATAATGAGATAAAAATTACCCGTTTAGATGTAGGAATTTGAAAATTAAAAATTTCAACGACGTATTTATTATGCGAAATGATTTCTAAAAAAGGAAAAAACACACGAATAGTGTGTTTGTACGCACGAATAGTCTCGAAATCGTTTTAAAAGTCTGTCGGGTAAATCAAAGTCATCTTTTTCATTCGGCAAACTATTACATATTATTTTGTATGACTATATGTCTATGCGCGAGATAACATTTTTTTTTTTTTAAGTGCACTCGTCTTAAATTAGTTGGACTATGAATATTTAATCGCGTTGCAATTTAATCGATATCAGACGCTTATGACAAATTATTTTCAGGTTTCGATCGAAACCTTGTCAACTATAATATCTATGTCGAAAACCAACTAGATTATTTACAACAAGTCCCATTTAAATTTAAAAGAAACATAATAATTTAGTAGAAAAAAATAGGTAGCAACCTATAAAAGCAGTTAATATATTATACAAAACGTTTTACAAATAAATCAATTGTGCCGTGAAAAATACAAAAGGCGAGTTCTTTATGGTAACTTTAAATATTGAAAAAAATAAATAAACTATTAATCGCTCTCTAAATAAAGTCGAGAGAATTAATCGAAGACAATTTTCGACCACATCGATTTAGAAAGTACACGGGAAAAAAATAAAAATAAAAACGTCGGAGCGCTTTTTTTTAGAATTGCGTTCAGATTATAATTATTTATAAAGACGTATAATAATATTGTTCTAATAGAAATAGTTACACGTTGTTAGAAAAGGGTCGTGGAAAACACGATTGGAATTACCGAGAAAAATCTACTATTGTTTTGTAACTCGATCGAAAATCGATTTTTTTCGACTTTATTTACTACTCGCTAAATTATTTTATAGTCGTGATTTTTTTCAGGACAGTCTAAATAAACACTCGACCGACTAAAAACACACGGGCTCGTCGACAAACCTCAGTTCTAATCATGACTTTATGTCGATTGTTTCCGGAGACTTGTGTTCCGAGCACCGTTAATAAGGTATGAGTGATGAATAATATGAGCCGACTAGTCGCCAAACAATAATCTCCTGGCGCTATCTGTCGACGGAAACCGTCCGAAAATCAGAATGCACGGGATACGCATAGGTGGCGGTTCGCGTCAAAAGAAACGGCTACGAACAGATCGTTCGCGTCATATTATTTAGTCGACCGCGTTAAGGTACGATTTCCCTTGCGCGATCGCGAACGCGAACTACGAATTAAGATCGCGTTCGCGTTATGTTGGTTTGCTCTAGACGATTCTTCGTTGCGACCGAAAGATAAATAATTTATATTTTAACAGTCGTCCGTCAGTCGTATTCGATATTTTGAAGTGCGAAGTTCACGGTGGAGTGCTATTGGTTTTAAAAATTATTATAATGGAAGTCGATAAAGAAATGTTGAAATTATTTTACTAGACGAAGAAGATGATGACGAGTTGCTTTGGCGTCTCGTATATTCAAATCTTTATAATCCCTATTTTCAGGATTATAAATTGGGAGGTGTTTGGCTACACATTCGACCAATATCTCGTCCTGCTCCTTGGTAAACTTGACCATTGCAGAACTCATGTTTGAATATCCGATGTCAACGAGTGTTCAAACAGAAATGATAACATTGCATGGTGTATAATAATAATAATTATTATTATTATTATCGAAACAACAAGTCGGTTCGCGTTCGCGCCGCGAACCAATTTAAATCGCCGACCGCGATCGCGCAAGGAAAACCAACTATATTTAATTTACATTGTATCAGCAGCCGCGCGATCAGAGCGCGCGATCAGAGCACGCGATCTTAGATCGCCGTTCGCGTTCGCGATCGCGCAAGGGAAATCGTACCTTTAGTGAAACTATTTTCAGTTACGTTACGCGTTCGGAAACGATATCGATACCGTTCGCGCCCGAGGTTTCCCCGTGAAAACGTCGGACAAACGGTTTTTAAAATGACTAAAATGACAAAATCGTGTAGCACTGACGGATTCAAGGGTTCGAATAAAGTGCAACGCGTCATTAGTAACGACTATAATGGCCGTCTTATGCCGTCCGGGGCTTCGAGATTCGGCATCTCAACAATAAAACATGCATTGGCGGCACGAAATCTAAGTTTACTCGGAGTGCACCTACTGCGTGATTTATTTCGATCAACACACGACCGACCACGTCTTTGTTGTCCAGTTGTCCACGTCACGTAAGTCCGCCAGCACCCGGCGCGGTGTGTGACAGGGGCCGTCCAGGGCTTCGAGGTTCAAGAATAAACGCAATTTTTACGAATAAAATATGTTATTTTTTAGTGTAAATCGAATCGAAAACATACAAAATTAATTTTAAATAACCGACTTATAGATAATTTTGTCCACTACAATTTTCGTTTAAAACTTTTTTTTGTACAACCAGTATAAAGCGAGATATTAGCGCAAAGGCTATTTGTTTTTAGCGAAATAATTATATTTCATTAAACGTGTACACTTTGTTGGCCTTATCAAACAAAAACTATAACTTTTACGTGAAAATGTCATCAGGCCTTTTTTGTAGCTAATAACTTCCTCTATAATTTTTACATTAAACTTTTTATCGTGTGACTAATAAAAAGCGAGATATGTGCGTAATAGTAGCTTAAAATAAATAATATATCTGAAAAAATCCTAATGATATATTAAGTTTTCCTTAAACTTGTAAATATGCAAATATATGATGATTTTTTTTTCTTCTAATATAGGTTCAATAAAAACAATCGCCGTCGAATATCTGATAATTAGATGTTCAAAGTCGCCAAAGGGGGATATCACACAGATTTAATTGAACCCGGAAAACATCACAACAAGTCCAAACCCAACATATAAGAAGCCAAGTCTACATAGAACACAAACATTAAAGGACATCTGTCTAAGGTAAAAGATCACATTATTTAAAATTCTTTTTAAGAAAAAAAACTTAGAATTATATAATATCATAACATAACAGTAAAACACCAATGTAATGAAAGTAAAACTAAATTTTTTTCCTTTTTCTTATAATTTGCAGCCAATGGATCCACGAGTCGTCGTATGATAAATGGAACAGATTTAATTATTAAAAAAAAAAACTGTAACACCCATTATAATCCACCAAATAAATATCAATATCAAAACGTTAAAAACATCAATGTAAATGAAAGTAAATATAGGTGTGTTTCATTTTACTCTTAAGCAGCCCATATCTCTTTCTTAGTGTATAAATAACAACCCTCCGTTAACATTATATTCTAATAAATCTTTCCTTTATTCTAATTTTTCTTCTTATACATGTGACCTCCCAGCTGTCCTGTGGAGGCACAACCAAAGTAAGTGTAGGGTGGATGTAATGAGGTGATCATCATATGTATATTATGTTCCTACAATTATTACTATTGAAATCGACCAATAAAATGCGGCTCCTTTCGGCACGCGCACAGACGAGAAACACAAACAATAATATGCAGACCTCGCCCGAACTTTCAAATACAAAACGTTTAAATATAAACGTGTTGTGTTATGTATAAATCGCACAGATTTAATTAATCCTGGAAAACCTCACAACAAATCCAAACCCAACAAATAACAGAAGCCAAGTTTACATAGAACACAAACATTATATGACATCTCTCTAAGGTAAAGATAACAGTAAAATCACCAATGTAATGAAATTAAAACTAACTTTTTTTCATTTAACTTTCACTTAGCAGCCAATAGATGATGCACAAGTCGTCCAAGGATAAATCGCACAGATTTAATTAAACGTGGAAAACCTCACAACAAGCCAAGTCTACATAGAACACAAACATCATGGGACATCTCTCTAAGGTAAAATATCACACATTATTTCAAATTCTTATTAAAAAAAAAACTAAGTAAAATAAATGTAATAAAAAAAACCATAGAAAAAGTAAAAGTTTTTACAACCCTTTGCATAACCATATCACTTATTTGTATACTCCTACGTACATTACAGTCGATAATATATACCTAAGTACTTTACACTAGTAACTCTCTTTATTATTACATAATAAAATAATAACTCCAGTTCTAACAAGTACAATAATGATGTGTGATGTATATATATACTATTTTAGATATTAATTTTAGAACGGTTTAAATTTTTTGTTGTTTTCGCCATAAAAATTGCGCTCAAGTCTTATACGTTTGAGCTTTGAATTTAAAACCAAGTTCATTTCTAAACTCGAGTTCTTATTTTCTAAAAAAAAAACACTTGATAGTGTATTTAAATTATGGTAATTTATTTATTTATTTATTTATTTACGGACCGAACCCTATACAATAATCTAAAACATAATAGAACAATATGAAATCTTAATAATTAATACAAATAACACATATAAATGTATATTTTAACTTATCGATTTATTATTTAATGCATTGTATATAGTGCACATAATTTTTCCATGTAGGACTGTGTTAAGTTTATATATTTTAAAAATAATTGACCTTAAACGCATAACCATATCACTTATTTGTATACTCCTACGTACATTCCAGTCAATAATATATACCCAAGTACTTTACTCTAGTAACTCTCTTAATTATTACATAATAAAATAATAACTCCAGTTCTAACAATTACAATAATGACAGCGCGTATTTGTAATAATTGGTGTTCAATGTGAATTAAAACTTTTTTTTTAAACATAAGTAACAAAATATTATTAAATATATAAAATTATTTTAATACAAACTATATAGTACATATATTTGAACAATAATAAAATAAAATAAAACAAAGGTCTTGCATTGGGTATATTTGTTATAGTGCTAAAAAAATATCATCGATTAAAAATCATTATCGGATGTATACAGAGCGCACTATTATATATTTAATAATATTTTGTTATTATTTATATGAGTATAGAGCGGATCTTTGGGTCTTTATGTTATAACTTAAAGTTCTTAGATGCTTAAAACATGATACTAATATGCTCTGAAAAAATCCTAATAATATATTAAGTTTTCCTTAAACTTATAAATATGCAAATATATTATGATGATTTTTTTCCTTTAAAAGTAGGTTCAATACGTACAACATTATGACGTTTTAGATCTAGTAAAATCATAATTTAAAACTTCATACTTACATTTTTCACATTTTTTGTTCGTTCAAAATTGATGAGTATTTTACTATTCGTATAAACTTCTATACCCATTTCATTAAATCATTATTTGTACTCACTGTACCACGACTATGGTAAATATTCAAAAATAAAAATGAAAATAACCTCTCAATTTTAATTTTTAAATCAATATCCTGTAGATTTTTATCACGTCTATAGTATCTTTAGTTCTACATACATTTTTATGCCAGTAAATTATTTATCTCTATTCATGTATTTTAAGTTCAAGTGGCTCATGTACCGAGTCACCCTAAACTTTAGAGTCTAAAGTCTCAAATTTAAAGAAAAAAATGTTTACAATGATAAAATTCTTTTCTATACTCACTTGCATAATTTGTCTGGATATTTTATAGTTTTTAAATGAAAGGGTTTTATGTAAATACTCATCACTCTACATATATTTTAGCCATGGTTAGCCCACCTCGATTGAATAATCTTGGTCGTTGCGACTATTTGTCGATATTTAAAACTATCGATCTATAAATTAAAAACCAATAACCAACTCTTGAATCAAATAACTACACTTACATCTTATATCTCAGTAATTTTTAATTTTTATTCACTTTAATTCACCAAATGCTTAAAATATTTTAATAATTGTATTAATATTTCATAGAAATAAAATTATGTACTGGACAGTTCTGAAAAACAAAAATGAAAATGGGTAAATGATTTCTATACCTAAATTACTATATATGATAATTTAATTACTATGCTATTCAAGTTAATTTGTGTCATGTTTTCTTTTTTGTTCATATTTAATTGGTTTCCAGCTAAGGCTCAGTCTCAATTAAATGGAACAGTTTTTACTTTGCATACTTTTGTCAAAATGCATATTGTTGCACATTCAGAGTTTTTGTATATAAACCCGATCGCAGGTGAGTCTGACAATTTTAAAATGCAATTTTACCTTTAGATTTTTGAACTATGGTTGTGTGCATTACCTACACTTTGTAAGCGTTGTCCATATGTTTGTAATTTATAATATTTGTGAACCACTCGGAGTAACATTTTTATAAACTTTACATATTTATACGTACTTTATATTACTTTAAATAACACATATAATTTAATGTGTTTAAATGAGATAATATTTTCACAATATTTCTCAAGTAAATGAAAATAAGTAAATTTCCAAAATAATAACCTTTCCCAAGTTGAAAAAAAAAAAAATTATAATAAAATAACACCGTACAAACGTAAAGCTTTTTTTCTAATTTTACAAAATACCCACCAAGGATAAATAAAATTATACCTAGCTATACCTTGCTGACTTCTTGAAATATATTTTTAACATTTTACCAGCGCTAGATGATTGTTTGTTTTAACAAAAAATGTAATTTATAATATTTGTGAACCACTCGGAGTAACATTTTTATAAACTTTACATATTTATACGTACTTTATATTACTTTAAATAACACATATAATTTAATGTGTTTAATTGAGATAATATTTTCACAATATTTCTCAAGTAAATGAAAATAAGTAAATTTCCAAAATAATAACCTTTCCCAAGTTGAAAAAAAAAAAATTATAATAAAATAACACCGTACAAACGTAAAGCTTTTTTTCTAATTTTACAAAATACCCACTAAGGATAAATAAAATTATACCTAGCTATACCTTGCTGACTTCTTGAAATATATTTTTAACATTTTACCAGCGCTAGATGATTGTTTGTTTTAACAAAAAACAAATTTTAACATTAATATCTACAAACAAAAAATTTAATTTAGTAAAAATTATAACCTCGATCAATTTTAGTCTTAAATATTTTTTATTTCCAACTTAAAGAATTCTGATACAATGTAAAATATACAATAAAATGAATGAAAAGAATTTATTTTCTTTAACCTACAAGCTTTAAAATTTCAACTTTTTTCCATCCTAAATAACTAAAAATATTATTACATATAAAAATTTTATGACATAATTACATAATATTAAGTATTAATTTGTGTGTTTTATACAATTTTGAACTTAACTATTCTTACAATAATTATCATTAGCTGTGTAAAAAAAAAAAAAAAACCCGTAAAATACCAATTAAAATATTTATTTAACGTCTATATTTAAATTTTAAATTTTATGATTTGAAACAGAAGTAGACAATTCTATGCTATATTTTCTTGCCACTCTTGTTTCACATCCGACAGTTCTGACTTCTTTTTTTAATTTGAGAGTTCTGAAATCAAAACGCACAAGTTATATAATAATATATGAGTATTTATGTTATACAAAATGTTTTAAAACTACATACCTTTTACTGTCGGTTAAATTTTTAACGGAACTTGAAACCGAAACATCCAACTGAAATTAAATAATACAAATTATATTAAATAAATAACATAAAAAATACTATACAGTGTGTTTCTTTTTAAAGGTAACACTAAATAATTCTGTCCAGTGACATCAAATTGATATGCGGTTTTCGGGAGGAGATAGGGAATACATAAATACACATTTCTTGATGATTTTTACATTTTTAGTTCTTTCCGTGTGCACATGCGCAACACAACTTGCATTTTTTTAAATGGCAACAGATGTTTTGAATACCAAATTCAGATTTTTTTTGTATCCGTACGTTTGCAGACATTATTAAATCATTTTAAATTAACTTTAAGGAATTTTTAGAAAAAATACTTGAAATTTCATAATATTCGCGCGCTAAAGAAACACATTCGAACGAAATACTACTACTACTCACTTGTCACGTTCGATGTTTCTGATTTTCGTTTGATTTCACGCGCGAAAAACATAAATAAAAATCAATTTTTACGTTCGCTAAAACACTAGATAAACGCCGGATGGTACACGGTAAAATACGTGCGAAAACACATTATTCGAGCGCATATTTCCTAGATTTTTGTAATTTACTCGTCGGGCGTAATATATCATAACCATGATCATTCACGTTTCGATCAGAAAACAGTAAAGAGTAAAATCGGGACACTATCACGGACGAGCGAGAGCCGAAAGTTCGTCAACAACATTGTTATCGATCGGCGGCAGTTATCACGTTTTATAATCGTTTCGAACAACCGTATATTGTTAAGAGCGTCCAGTCGCGTTTATAAACACTATTATCTTTAATCGTTTGATAACCAGCAAACGAACGACAAAAAAAAAATAAATAGCTTTATTATAATAATTGATTTAAATCCGTATTCGGTTCTTTTTCCCTACACTTCGGCATTCGCAGGCACGACTTGATTCACGACTTGACGTGCCGGCAATGGGCAAGTCTACGAGGTACAGCAATCATTGCTTGAACGAGAACAATCACTACAAAAACAAATGTAAAACGATCAAAAAAGTCATGAAAAACAGCGTTTTCGTAAGTGTACACTCGGGCGATGCTCGGTTTTTTTAAAGACTATTTTATTGTTTTTTTTTTTTTTTTCATCTGCGCGCGCCATAGTATTGTTATAAAAACGAACGATAGATTTCCATTTGGACATTGTATCGTGCGAGATACGCGTATATATTTCCTCTCGACACCTATGAATAACATTACATTCTCTTCCTGACTCGCTTTTAAAATTCGTTTTCAGGAAAACGCCGCTATTTGCGACGAAATCACACACACTCAGGAAAAACTGATCGTTGTACGTGAAGAGTGCAAGTTTCTATTGAAAAAATTGAAGCACTTTGAACCGCCGTTGGGTAATTAAATCTTTCATATAAAAACATGAACAATTTTTATCATGTTTACTGTAATTTATAATTATTATATTAATACATATCGTACTAGATTTTGTCAACTCACAGTTGGTCAAAACTGGTATATTTCTTACATTTTTTTAACTAATTAATTTCATTTCAAAAAATTTACCTTAATGTTTTCATTTCATTTACAATACATCAATTTTACTTTGCTAATCTTGTGCGATATATCTTACTAAGAAATTGGTTGTTACAAAATTGCATTAAGTTATGATCATTCATTCTTACTTTGATAATTTTTTTTCAATTTTAATACTTTATCTTTCAGGTACTACTCCAGTAGTTGTAAAAGTTGAAACGCCTGTCGTGAAAAAGGCAGCACCAAGAAAGAAACCCGTCAAGGCTGTTCCTGTTCCTGTTGCTGTTCCGGTTCCGGTGCCTGTTCCTGTTCCTGTTACTAACGGTATGTTTATTCAGCGTATTATAATAGATTTTAAAATGATTTTTTTCTTTATAAAAATATTCAAGTGTCATCTTTTACAAACATTTTAAACAAATCAAATATGAACTATGAAATTATTAGCTAAAAATATTCATAAAACCACTTGGAGTATGTGGATATATATATATAACTATATTATACAACATAAATATAACTTTTTATATTGCCAATCAGTCCTCGATATTACGTGCTATTAAATTTAAACGACTAAATTTGCCATATTTATTTTATGAAAATAAATATACCTACTTGATATTATATGGATTTCAATCCATTAAAGTAACCAATTGTCCATCAAAAATTCACTTGCCTTATAGATTTATGTAATTGTACAATCAGATGATGATAAATAAAAGATTTGAAAAGGATCGTATCGGAATTCAACTAAAAACAATTTTTAGTGGAAGCTTTCCAATCGATTTACCTCCGTATCATCATGTCAGCTCCTTGGTATGTTTCTAATCACACCCTATACAAAGAATTAAACATTGAATCAGTTGAAAATTTAGCACACAGCCACTATTCCTAAAAACCTCCCTTTTAGAATTTGTTGTTGTCGTGACCTTTTAGATTGAAACGATTCCACTGTTTTGATTTCTAGCTGAAACATGTCAAAAGGGTCCTATCACTGGATAGCTTCCCTACCCATTGTCTCCAAGTCTTATTGCATTGCTTTATTAACCCATTTGCTTATTGTAATTTTTTTCAGTACACACATTTTTCATAAATAAAAACAAACAAAAAAATAAAGGTATATGTAATAATTTGGTAAATTTTTTAAAGCCTTTTGTTTTCAATAGATTCAATTGTTAAAATTATCATTTTTTAAACATGTCTTGGACTATTTTTCTTAAACTCTAAATTTTACAAAGTAAATTTAGTTACCGAGTACATTTTACTTGGACAACAAAATACAACTGCGCTCGGAAATGTTGCTTTTTAAAAATGGTCTGCATTATAATTACATTTTAACATTATTTTTAGCCCTATGTATTCTGTAGGTATGCTCAAGGTATGCCAATGATATGTTCCATCTGATTTGTGTTTTTAGTTTAATGCTAATATACAGTGTGTTTCTTTTTAATGGTAACACTAAATAATTCTGTCCAGTGACATCAGATTGATAAGCGGTTTTCGGGAGGAGATGGGGAATACATAAATACACATTTCTTGATGATTTTTACATTTTTAGATCTTTCCGTTTGCGCATGCGCAATACAACTTGCATTTTTTTAAATGGCAACAGATGTTTTGAATACCAATTTCAGATGGACCGAATTTTTTTAAGTCAATTTGGTCGTTTTTACCATGGCTCTAAAATCAAAATTGACCAAATGACAACGAGTGAAAGTTTCGATTAAAATTATTGAATTTATCAACAATCATACTAGAAATGTATTAATTATTATGAAATTTCAAGTATTTTTTCTTAAATTCCTTAAAATTAAATTTAAATGATTTAATAATGTCTGCAAACGTACGGATACAAAAAAAAATACTTGAAATTTCATAATAATTAATACATTTCTAGTATGATTGTTGAAAAATTCAATAATTTTAATCGAAACTTTCACTCGTTGTGATTTGGTCAATTTTGATTTTAGACCTATGGTAAGAAGGTAACCAAATTGATTTAAAAAAATTCGGTCCATCTGAATTTGGTGTTCAAAACACCTGTTGCCATTTAAAAAAATGCAAGTTGTATTGCGCATGCGCAAACGGAAAGATCTAAAAATGTAAAAATCATCAAGAAATGTGTATTTATGTATTTCCTATCTCCTCCCGAAAACCGCATATCAATCTGATGTCACTGGACAGAATTATTTAGTTTTACCTTTAAAAAGAAACACACTGTATACAGTGAAACCTCTAAATACCGGAAACTCTAGGTCGCCTTAATTTTGTAAACTATAATTTTTCATAGTATAATAATGTATAGTAGTAAGATTAGATTAGATATTTACGGCATTCCACGATTATTCAACATTTACAATAAAAATTGTCATAGTCAAAATTTAAATTCCCACAAGTGTCCGGTATTTAGAAATTTTCCTATGAAAAAAGTGGTGAAAATGTCCTCCCCGTTCCCATTAAAACGTCCGCTGTTCGGAGGTGTTCGTTATTTAGAGGTGTCCGTTAAGGCAGGTTTCACTGTTTATCTCATCGATACTATGTTTACAGAAATGTGTATTAAGATGTATTCTTGGATAAATGTATTAAAAAATTAAAGGTTTTTATAAAAAAAAGTCTATAGATCAATCAACTTTGTTTGCAGGTGTGGCCACCATCACAAAACCCAAACGGCCACCAGCGCCTAAACGTAAAAATAATATCGGATTAATTCAAGAACCAATTTCTACCGGAGATGTTACTATATTCAATTTTGGACAAGTAATTGAAGCGCTTGATTTTATTGAAAAATATGTACTCTTGCAATCAACACTTGACAATTATTATTTATTCAACTCTAAATTTTAAGCATATTCTAATCTAATCGATTGAACACATATTTTTGTTTTTAAAACATGACTCAATACTGAAATTTTGAAAATTCAATATTTCACACTCAATGTTTTTAATATATTTCAAATTTGTTGAATTTAATGTACAGTATGGTATCTAAAGAAAATTTTACTTTATTTGTATTTACAAACAATTTTTCTGTTATTGTATCATAAAAATGTTATTTTATTGTTCAATATAACTTAAATTTGTTGTTCGCCTGTATCCAAGCTTTATCATCTTAATTTTTAGATATTACTTTTTCCTTGTATTAAATATGTATTGTTTATTATAGATTGTCTATGACACACCATTTTATTATTCAGACTGTGCCATATACCCAGCTGGATATTATGCGACAAGAACTTACGCTCATTTTAGAAATATATTTTCTAGATGCACTTATCATTGCAAAGTGATAAGAACTGGCTCCTCTCCAAGGTTAGTTTTTTTTTTTATTATTATTATTATTATTATTCTTTTTTTTTTTCTTAAACATGTGATTTGAGAATTTCTTTTCCTATTCAGATTTGAAATTATGGATCATGATAAACATTTCAAAGTCACTGGTTTAAGCACCGATGAATGTCACAGTCATCTGGTTTCGTTGATAAACAAAATGTTGGGTACTGACGATTTGATTCCCTCGAATACAAATGGTGATAGATTTTTCGGACTGACTTTGCCATTAGTACGTCTGAAGCTACAATCAAAGCCCGAATCGAAATTTTGTACTGGATACATTCCGCTGAAATCTCAGGTATGTTACGTATATTAGAAATCTCTAGGTTTCAAGCAAGATTACTTACTTTATAACCATTAAAATGTTTCAATTGATAAAGTAATGAAAGAAAAAAAAACAGTTATAAATTATCATTTTATAATATTATATTATAGTATTTACAAATTATCGGGACTATTTGATCGAGAATTTACTAGACTAAAATTAAGTGTAATCTGTAACTTAAATATTTAAAAATTAAATTTATTTACTATAAAATTTCCATAAAACTGAAATTATATTGAGACCGTTTGATAAAGTTAATTTTGGTGAACTTTCATGTCTCAAAACTATTTAATTCATTGAATCTTTATAGTTTTATTTATTTATCTATTTTTTACTATTTAATTGATAACTATTGTGATAACAAGTAAAAGTAATAATGTTTTATTTTTTCTCAACAGTACATTTTTCCATCTTTTTAATTATTTACATGAAGTAAATATCTCAACATTATTTTCAACCTAAACTAAGAAATAACAATAACTCAAATCAGAATTAATTATGTTTTTTTTCTTTAAATAATTTCTCTCTTTTCTCCAATATTACAAGTTTAAAACCCACACTACTTGTATGAATGATTAAATTAATTTTATCTACACTTGAAATCCATAGAGAATAAATCAATGTGTTAATTATTTTTTAATCGTTTAAAAATTCAAATTATTTTCAGCCTGATAGCTACGAATCGGAATTGAGAGCAGAGAACGATCCTTCGGTAAGTTTTGATGGTTTACATGCCTGTTTAAATAAATTTCGGTCAAGGCGTTAATATTTTATGTGTACATGTGCAATTATAGTATTTTTAATATTTATACAATTATTTTGATTTTTTCTAACTTGATGTTTATATGTGTAGAATAATGTACTAATTTTTTTAAACTTATAATAATTTTTTACTCAATACACTTTTGTACAATTTTAAAATTTAATCATTGTAATTGCTCAATAAAGTATCGATTTATTCATTAATTATTTTACTTATAGGATGTCCTACGAGAATTTTCATTTAAAATGTAATTTTAATTGTGTTTACTCATTCCCCAACCTCATTTATCAATAAATTATCGTGGGACGCCCTACATCTGTGATCATGTCAAGTAGAAACACTCAATAACTATGGGCAGAACTATTTGATTTGAATTCTAATTTTTTTGCCAACAAAAATTATTTTAAAAAAAAAAATGTTTAACTGTTTTTGTGCATAATGACTTTGCATTGAAATTAAAAAATATTTAAAACTGAAACACTTCTAGGTATATGACACATTTCATGTAAATTTCCAAATTATTTTTGCATTTAAGAGTTTTTAAATCGCATTGAATATTAAATTTTTAACGGCGCCAGTTAAAATAATTTTCTAGACGATTAAATCTATTGTAACAAAATATTATTAAATAAATCAAATTATTTTAATTCACACTATTAAATATATTAAAACAATAATAAAATAAAATAAAAGAAAGGTCTTGAGTATTTTAATCAAGAGTGCAAAAAAGTCACGACCGGTTTCAATTAAAAAATAATTATCGGGTGTATAAAGAGCGCATAATTACTTTGTTAATTTATTTTCTATTTTTTCATAAATCTATTGCTAGTAAATATATCCATAGACATTGATTGTTAAAAAAATATTTTCTCAGTTGCTTATTCAAATTAAATAAAATACCTATTTAAAAAAATAATTCAAATTGAACGAGTCTGCGCGTTGTTTTTGAGTGTTTCCACTTTTTGTGATCACACTATACGTATGTATACATATTATGGTTAATTTAAACATATATTTATAAATTATATGTGTATTTATTTCAAATATTATATTATTTTCAATTAAAAAATATATTATTTATTGTGATTTGATTAATACCCGATCATCTGAGCACCAGTTTAAATTAGGTTGTTGTTATTGTCTATTTAAAATGTACTATTAAGACATTTTAACATGTTTTAATACCTATAAAACACACTTTAACTATTTGTATTTTATATATAACCTACTTGTGTGTGTGGGTAGTGTGTGTGTGTGTGTGTGTGAGTGTGTGTGTGTGTGTGTGTGTGTGTGTGTGTGTGTGTGTAGGTGTGGGTAGTGTATGTGTGTGTGTGTGTGTGTGTGTGTGTGTGTGTGTGTGTGTGTGTGTGTGTGTGTGTGTGTGTGTGTGTGTGTGTGTGTTATCATCATGATTAGACTGCATGTTGTATAAATATTTGCATGAGTGGTTTTGCTATGAGTTGGTAGTGAGTGTTGCCTTTTTCTACATGAAATTCATACATTTAACTCTTGATTTGTACAGGTTTTTGAAAAATACCTGAGCTAATTACATAAGTAAAAACAAGAAATTTGTTACAAGTTATAAAAAAATAGATGAACAACAGTTTCTGAACTCTTTGATGCGATGAAATCAAAGAGCACTCGATTACTCAGCTAAAACCCTGGACATGACATCCTAAGATTCATCAAAGGCTGAAGTTCAGCCTTGACCGTGACAATAACTAGTTTCTAAATTTAAATACTGTCATTTGATGTTGAATAGTTGTTTTCTTCGTGTTGAAGTTACTTGTTGACGACAAACGTCATGACTTCACAGTGGACCAATTGGAGCAACACCAAGTAATATACTTCTATGACGACTATAGTACTAGTCACGAGCAATCGTAAAGACAATTAAGACATTTAAGGAATGTTAATTATATATTAATACATAAACCATAACTAAATTATATTCTTTTCATTTCTATTGCATATTAAAACATTATCCTTACATATTTCAGGGTTTTAACAACATTTAGAATTTTTGATCAACAAACTATTTTATTTAGTTGAATTCATTCAAAGAACGGATATTGAAGTGTACATTTTAAAATATAATCAACTCTGAACTATTTGGGTATATAGTATTTTTGTTAATAAAATATTCTAGCATTTGTATTGAAAAAAAAAATGCAGTAAATTTAGTTCAACTATTTCAACTTTTACATGTTTTATTTACTTTACCGTTAACATTATATATACGTACATAGTACATACATATTGGTAAAAAACAATGAACAATATAATAAATCTTAGGTGAGTGTTTTAAACTAAAATCACTAGGCAAAAATTATCATTTAAAACCTTCTTTAATAAACTAGTTGGTACTACCATCATATGCTATCTCTACTCTCTCATCATACTCAAAAGTACTTACACAAGATAATATAGATCCTAAAAGCTTTTCAACTTTTAACAACAATGATAAATAATAAAGACTATAAATATATGATAAAATTAACAAATTTCTATACGTTTAGTTTTCATAGAGTTTATTTTATTTCTTAACAAACGTTAATATTAGCTTTGATAATGTACTATAGATGCTTTACATAAATTAAAATAACTCATTATTATTGGTAATAATTTTATCTATAGAAATTGAAGAGATTTTTAGTGAAAAATGTGATTAAATGTTGAAAAAAAAAAGGCCACTGGATTGAAAATATTTTGTAAAATTAAATGAACAACAATTGTCAATTTATTTAACCATAAAAGTGCCGATAAAATGTTTAGGATAGCCAGACCTAACCCATTTGCTTTGTCAACTGACTGACCGTTGTAAAGAGACACAATATAATCAGTATCGGTTTACATTTCATTTCACCAATCGAATATGTTGTATTTCATTCGATGAATAAAATATAGGAAAATAAATCAACCAGATAATAACATTTTAAATTGACATAATTATTTTGTATTTGTTTTCATGATTCGACGACGTTGCACACACAAATATAAAATATAAGTAAGTATTAAATTTGGTAGTTTCGGAGAGAAAAAAAATGTTCACCGATCGATTTTAACGCTACAAGTCATCCGTAAGTTTTCGAATAGGAAAAATTCATTTTATACTTAGCTCGTATAGTTGACATTAGATTCTGAATGCTTTTTTCATTTAAACTTGTTGTGCTTATCACTAGTTACGTTTTTGACTGCGAGAATTGATTCGATCAACAGACTCGCGGAAAGTCAATAGCAGCGAATGTCGTCGGTATTTTAAGGGGGATTTTAAAATGCACGCTACGGTTTGACAATCGAGTAAAACTACGAAAAACATATGGAAAATAATGTACGAGGTACAGGCTTACGACGATAACTACTTATCGTCAACAGGGAGAATCGATCGTCGTGAATTAAAATGTGAACAAATCACTGTTGTACGACAATAATCGTTCTCCAGAGATTGTAAATGTTGATTGACGAAAAAATAGTCTAAATTATCTTTTATTCGTAAAATAAATTAGGTCGAACGATAATAGAACGCGTTACGCGTAGTTATTCACGAACTCGTATGGGGGAAAATATAATATCAAAATCTCGAGTCGTGCTCGTGTTGTATCATGAACGTTGATTGATAATGTGATAAGCGACAAACTTTCAATCGAAAAAAGCGAATATTTTTGTTCGTAGTGTCTGTAACGACGTGTCATATACTCCTTAATACTTTTGTGATGTATCGTTTAGCGTGAGAAATTACACACTGTTGCCGCCTAGTCAAAATCTACCACGTCCCATCGAATATTTCCAGCCCGATCCCGACGATATTATCACTTTGATATAATAAAGCAAACGAACCGAGCAAACGTTCGAGCTAATTCTCGGATCTCGTCGCGGTCGTCGACACAATCGAGCCGACGAATTCGTAATTTTGCACTAATCTGAGCACAGACGTACGTGTCTATATAATATAATGTTACGGACGTCGGAGAGACCAAGTGCTATTATTATCAACAAGGCTCGGAACTTTAGGCATTTGCATATTTGTTTAGAAAGTGCATATTGAACTTCTAGTTCGATACAAATTTGATCCATAGTATGTATATTCCAAATACAAAAATTTCTGTTGCATAATTTTGCATATTTCGTTATTTTTTGTACGAATTTGCATATTGTAGGTTTTAGAACATTTTTATGCATATTTCATAGACTTGACGAAAACAATATTTTTTCCTTACAAATTTATAGTTAACAAAAAAATATTAGATATATTACAAAATAAATCCATTGAAAAATAAGTCAACGGCTATTTTTGTATTGTTCCCAATGCATTTAACAATAATATTTATATCATTTCTAGTACTGAGAACTCGAAATAGTGACTGCCGATCGGCCAGCCCGTATTTATTGTTATCCAAATGTACCATGGCATTCATATATTCTGTACCGTGATATAAATAAATTATATAACCTAGGTAATTTGTAAAGAATTAAGTTTAACCATTAGGTTGTTATCAGTATTTGTTTGTATATTTATTTATTATTCAATAAATTGCATATTTTTGCATATTTCCCAAATTTTTACTGCATATTTTACCGCATATTATGTTTTTTAACGCATATGTATGCGCATATTTGAGTACTTTTTAGTGCATAAAGTTCCGAGCCTTGATTATCAATAATAATTGATAATAGTAACTATTATACAACTTTACTGTTGTATATTACTTTTTATTCAGTGACGGAACTATAGATTCTCGGAGGTCCGTGTAAATGATGTTCGTGGAGGCCCTATCACTAGGACGGAATATCTTTAAAATGTCGAAGAATTATTTTTCATAAATGATTGTAAAATTAGGACGTTAATTCAATCAAAACAGAATTATTACATTTCAAATATTCTATGCCCAGTTGAAATTTTATTTGATTTTTTTACGCGTTTCGAGTTGAAAATACGACTTGCACGACTTTATCGAGTAAAATACCATATTTGTTTGTTTAAATATTACAATATATTTAATATCGACGGAGTTTAAATATGAAATTATAGATGTAGTGTACGTATAAAATACGTATTTGAAACCAAAGCCGTTCGAAACATTTAATTTACCGGTTACTTTGTCAAAAAGATCGAGTGACGAAAAAACAAACGCGAAATAAATTGTGCGAGTAGACATTATTGCGACGACTAAACGCCTGTTTCGAATAATTGGAATCGAGTCACGATCGCATCAGTCGTCGTCGGCCACGGTTTACCGTTCGTTTTCGTTTCGGTCAATGCGGCCGTCGGTCGTCCCGTTTTTCACTACCCGGGGCTCTACGAGAACGTAATATTATATTTGGTAAAAACGCGGCAAACATAATGGTTTGTTTAAATTGATACAACGAGAACTCGTCGGATTTATAAAAAAAAGACACAAATTTTGAATTCGTCAATACCGTGAAACGAATAGAAAACTATCGAGCAAATCTACGCGAAACCGGTAAGAGTGGAAAAAAAAACATCATAGAAAACGGCGTCAAGTGAACAGAACCAGTGGCGTATTTACGGGGGGGGGGGAGGCGATATATCCCCCCTTTGCCTTTTTTTTTTTTTACCGATAGGTATAATAATGTTATGTATTACAGAAATACAGAACGAAATTTGCCAACGTTTGCCCCCCTCGACAAAATCCTAAAAACCTATCCGATTCGATGCGTCCGATGTGCGCGACATTATATAACAGATGCAGTAGATCGGAGACATAGGACGAAAGGTCGAGTCGTGCGTCCGGGTCGTAAGACGACTTTTAGCGGTGAAAATAAACACACCGGCGGCGCGGCGGTTCGGGGAAACGTTGCAAAAATGAACGCGGGATTCGGGCCTGCCGGCCGACCTTTGCACATCCTTAGAAAGCGTCCGCGGCCGGCAAGCATTTCGCCTCGCGAAACCGTGCTTTGATGCGTTTACCCCGGGACCGGGGCGTTGTTGGTTCGTTCAAAAGTCTCGCGAAAAGAGACGAAAAGACGACCGTATCAATAACAATATCGATGATAACGGATATCATATCACGTCGTCGTCGTCGTCGTGATTATAATCAGTCGCGTTATGCCCGGCGATCATTTAAAAACCACCGTTCGAACGATAAAAATAATGATTTAATTAATCAATACATAACCAATGCGCTGTATATTAGTACGGGCCGTAATACTATAATAATATACGGAATAGATTTAATTCATATTCGTAAATTTGCGCGTTGACATTCGTTTCGTTCGGTTATTAGTCGAAATACGTTTCGTTTGAAATGGGAACTTTGCAATACGAGTTTATTTATGAAATTAATTAAATTAATTTAATATTTATATGGTAAATTAGTTTATACGACCGCTGGGAGCGGATACGAACGGCGCGGCGGCGGTTATCTCGTTCGATTATTTTCGTCTCGTTCGATTGTTTTTGATCTCGTTCGATTGTTGAAACGATTGTTCCCCCCCTCCCCCCCCGGGAACGTCGGACGACGACAGCCGACCGCCGCCACCACCACCAGGTGGCGACGACGGCCGACCGCCACCGCCGCCACCATCACCACCAGGTAGCGACGACGCCCGACCACCACCATCACCACCAGGTGGCGACACCGCGCCGCCGCCGCAGCGCGTCGCGTCGGTCGACGGCCACCGAGAGACTCTGCTGCATCCGACCGCCGCGCCGCCTCGTCAGTGATCACTTTTGTACGCTCTACGATTGTCCTCCTTCGCTCGTGTCCGTTCTCCCGCGCCGCAAACTGTTCCGTCGCCCATCACGATCCGTCGATCACGTCCCATCACGTCGATCGTGCGAGTTTTTATGCGCGCCTGAAGTTTTTGTTCGTCTGCGCGACGGCGCCGCGTACGTGCGCGCCCATCGATCGGTCCGCCGTTGATTTTTACTTTTTTTCGTGCAATCGTGGTTTACGATTTGTTTGATTTTTTTTTTTTTTTTTTTCGCGGTGTATTTTTTTTTCGTTTTCGCCCGCGTCCATCTGTCGCCGCCGTCGCCGTCGATACTATAGTGTCGAACTTTTCGCGCGTGCGGTCGTCGGAACGATTTCCACTCGTCGTCGACGAGAAAACAATAATTGTGCGTACTGTTCGCGTGTGTTCTCCGGGTGATCGTTCGCGTCCCCGCGCTCCGCCGCCGCTGCCGTCGTCGAGCCGTCCACACGTGCCGTGCGAGTCTGCTGCTCGCCGCCCCTGCCGCCGCCGCTGCCGCCACAGCCGCAGCCGCAGCCGCCGCCGCCGTCCACCGAGACGGAACTGCATTGCCCTCGGCATTATTCCGCCGCCGTTAATCGGCAATTTATTTTTCGTAAGTATATCGTAATAATAATTTTGTTGGGTGGGACCCGGGGCTCAAGCGCGCCAATAGGTTTAATAATTAATAATGTTGTGTACTATTTAATAATATTGACAATTTACTGGTATATTATCAAAAGAACATTTTGTTTTCGTAAAATATTCTGCGCGTCGTTTGTAATAATTGTAACAAAACGTTTCGTATTTTTTTTTTTTACAATACACACGATTTAACACGAGCAAGGGGGGATGTACTCGGGGCCGGCCTTTGGTTTTGCGCCGCCCTAGGCGATTTTAATTTACGCTGCCCTATTTTAAAGTTAATTTTTCGGACAGCAGGGGTTATATATATTATTTAAACATTTGTTTTTTAACGATAAACCCGTGTTTTATTTAAAAAAAAAAAAAAAAAAAAAACGTGTTAAATTATACATTAATATTCAATAAACATACATTTCCGTACACTAGATAGTATAATAATTTAATCGATTTGGTTCGTTCGAAATTTGCCGCCCTAGGCGCGGCTGCCTATTTTGCCACCGCATTGGGCCGTTCCTGGCGCGTACCTACTACGAGTTGTTTAAAAATTATCTATTAAAAATTTAATGTTTAAAAATGCTAATTTCAAATGCCGCCGCCCTTGTGCGTGACTCTTCTTGTGCCGGGCCCGATGGTGGATATTGTTATAATGTGGTGTTATTGTAATTGATGTATAATATTACGCGATACGTTTTCAATTTCGGTGGTTACGGGCGTGCGCAGACTCCAATTTCCGGTCGAGCCTGAAACAATTTATTATTGTCCAATACATGGACCATGTGCCCCTACATTTTTTTCCCGAATACATTTACATACGTTCTAATTGTTAATCGAATACCGTGTATTGACGAAGCCTCCCCCGTTTTTAATTTTCAGATTATATGTCAATTAAAAATATAACTAGGCTGATCGGCCATCCTCCTTATACCATCATTTTTCAATTGAATTTCGTCTAGTTAATTGTACTTCCTTCTCTAGTTTCGTATATTGTACAGGTAGACGTTATACATACGGTATTCTTGAATGAAATTTCGACAGCATATCTGAACAATTTATTTTATTTTTTATTATTCAAACCGTGTACGAATAATAATAATATTGTATATTATTATTAGATACCTGTTTATCGAATAAGATGCTAAGTGATAATAATAAACATTTTATTAAATATAATATGCTTCAAAACGTTTGAAAATTTAACGTGGTGTACAAAGCTCTCCACTTCTCCTGCCTACCGACCATATTTTTTATCACAATTTTAGTCGTATTAATTGTAATTCTATTTGAGCCGCGTAATTTATCGATTGTTCTTGTATTAAGTTTTAATTTTTTTTTATAAAATACTGATATAAGGTAAAATGTTTGACCCTTTTAATTCAGAAGAAGGTAATAGGGGTCTGTTCGGTTGTCATTGTAGTATTGTAAATTATAATTTGAATACTATTTTTTGGTCATTTTTTAGGTTTTGTTTTAGTTTTAAGTTTTTTTTTTTTGTTTTTAGGGCATTTTAGCATTTTTTTCAGCGCGTTTTTGTGTGTGTTTTCAGGTCATCAACATCCTAACTCAATTAATTTACTTACATACATACATATTAATTTACCGACCACAACCCATTACCCTAATGCCGGCCATACACGCTACGGTCTACCCTAGGGTGACCATTTCTAAAAAAATAAAATACAGGAAAAAATAATATCCATAAAATTTTTAAATTAATAAGTATTTATTACTCGTACATTTTTTTTTGATTTTTAATCGTAAAAAATACAATATTTAACTATTAAAGATTAAAATTAAAATACATAAAACTTTATTTTGAAACGTCACGGCGGCGCTGCGTCGAACTATCTGGCCGCCCGAATTTCCCCGAAAAACTCCGTTTTTACACGGAGTGTTTTTGATGAGATATAACTAGGGCTCGGAAGTTGTTGCATTTGCAACTTTTTTTCCATTGCTTGGATTTATTGCTAAGTAGGTTTTAAATTCATTTCATGGGAGGACGAATTTAAATCTAAAAGTTTTTAGTGCAATGTTTTGCAATTTTAGCTATTTTTTCAATTTGGTTGCAATTTTGACAATTTTTTCAATTTGACTGCAATTTTGTTGTTTTTTTCTCATTTTTGTACAATTTTATATACTTGTAAATTGTGAATAACATAATTTAATTTTTTTTGAAGGTAAGAGGTATGTTAAAATATATATATATATATATATATTCGATTCGAAAATTATCCGTTCCAAGTTACGTTTGTTCCATAATAATTGTTTCAATAAATATGTCTCCGATTTCATATCACTTTTATAGTCTCAGAAAGTTTCTGTTAGTTAATTTAGAGGAAAAAAAAACGAGCCATTCTAATCGAATATTAAACGGACTATAGCATGCGATATTATTTGTTTAAAACAAAGTTAAATGTCTATCCGAAAAAATTATTCGTATATCGCAAACACTCGAGTCGGAGGAGACGCTTGTGCGACGATTGTCGTTATTTTTCCGCGACTCGCGTGGCTCGGATAGCGCCAATTCAATTTTCACTTATTTATTTTGCTCACTTCTGTCTTCAAATTATAGAAAGAAAGAAAACGTAATATACAAATTAGGATGACTTTGAGTTTATAGATTTGTATAAAGTTAAATCGGAAACAGACTCTTGTGTGACGCTACATCCATCCCTATATCATTTTATTTTGCTAGTTACTTTTTTTGTTTTCGCATGGTTTTCGTTATAAATTAACTATTAAATGAATAATAATGAAATCAAATTATTATTAAACCTCTGAACATCACAATAATAACGCATACGCGAACAACCACGCGCGTCTGGTCTAGAATCCTTGCCATTTTGTACAGAATAATTTGGGAATTAAATAAATCGAAAAAGTATGAGCTCGTACGTATAAACCCGTTGCTCTACGTGAACGCGACGAACGTCAATACGACCAATGCGATTTTGAAAATAATAGTCCAGTCATTTAAGCTCTAAAATTGATGTTTTGAGGAATTAAATCGGAAAGTTTTGAAACTTTGCAAAAAGTTTGGTTATAGGCTCCTGATTAACCAAAAAAAAGTCAAAAAAATTTTTCAGTTTTTTAAAATTATCTTTGGAAACACTAAGTTTATTTCAAAAATACCTCTATGCAAAAACGTAGCTGACAAAATTTTAAACAAATATGGTTTTATTATTTTTTTTGTAGTTTGAATAGATTAAGAGCAAAATTTAACCAAGTGTTATCATATTAGACGCGGCGCGTATTAATACTATACACGTATATACATAGGCTGCGCGTAGGCGGCGCGCCGCATTCGTGTCCACTAGAAACGCAATATTTACGTTTTTTATACATATTACAGGTAAACACTATTATTGATATACGTTTATATATTATAAATAATTTAAATATTATAAATTTATAACCATATGTACACCGCATATTATTTAGTAAAATATAAATATTATTTTATAACATTATTATGTAGGTACATTGAATATTTTACAGAATCATCACAACATTTGCTTTATTTACATTTTTTTTTACAATTAATATTATTATTCTAATTCATTATACATATTATAATTTATAATACATTACATAATTAATTTTTGCACATGTAATTTTTTCTAAAATACATTTTTTGTAAATTATTCAATGTACTTACATAATGTTATAAAATAATATTTATATTTTACTAAATAATATGCGGTGTACATATGGTTATAATATTTAAATTATTTATAATATTGTATAAACGTATATCAATAATAGTGTTTACCTGTAATATATATAAAAAACGTAAATATTGCGTTTCTAGTGGACACGAATGCGGCGCGCCTCCTACGCGCAGCCTATGTATATACGTGTATAGTATTAATACGCGCCGCGTCTAATATGATAACTAGGGCCCGGATTTCAATGCAAAGTGCATATTTTTTTGGTTGATCATACACAATGTTTTCTAAGTACATAATTCGTTTCATGTAACGAGGGTTTGAATGCTACAAATTTTATTTTGCATTTTTTTGCATATTTCGACGTTTTTTCATTTTTAGAGCATTTTTAGCATTATTGGGTCATTTTGTTGGTTTTTAATGCATATTTATTCAATATAGATATAAAACTTGGACTATTCAAAAAATTATGTTAAGATAAATTATTTTCTTGATATTTAAGAAGGTTTATCGGGTTTTATTTAGTCAATATTTCAAATTTTCAGTTTTTTTTAATAAAATAATTATGTAAAAATAATTATTATGTCTCATTTATAAATTATAATTTGTATAAAAAAAAATATATGGCATTTTTAAGGTCATTTTTGTGGTAAATTGTATTTTTTAAGGGCATTTTTAAGGTCATTTTTGTGGTAAAATGCATTTTTTAAAGGCATTTTTGGCTATTTTTTAGAGCATATCTGTATGGTTTTAAGTGCATTTAAATCCGGGCCCTAATGATAACACTTGGTTAAATTTTGCTCTTAATCTATTCAAGCTACAAAAAAAAATAATAAAACCATATTTGTTTAAAATTTTGTCAGCTACGTTTTTGCATAGAGGTATTTTTGAAATAAGTTTAGTATTTTCAAAGATAATTTTAAAAAACTGAAAAATCGCACATAAAATCCAAGATGGTGGACACTTCCGGACATCGGAGGGATGGCGACTTTTTTTGGTTAATCAGGAGCCTATAACCAAACTTTTTGCAAAGTTTCAAAACTTTCCGATTTAATTCCTCAAAAAATCGTTTAATGACTGGACTATAAACAAAATAACTAAAACGAACGGAAGTGGCCCTTTATCGTGACACACGATAAATACGACCGATTTTTCGTATGCGATTAATCGCACGGATTGAAAAACAAAATGGTTTGTTTTTAGTCGTTGCGCCGTGCGATTCTTTACGTATTTATTTATTTATTTATTTTTTTGAAATCCTGGTATACGATCGAAACAAAACGGCATTATTCCGGACTTGATTAAAATAAACGGTAAAACTCTCCAAAACGGTCTTTTAAAATTTCTGAATTGATATGCAACGATATTTTCATTCGTTTTACACCTGAAAATATAAATGTTTAAAATTTCACATTTATTTCATATACATTTTCGTAATTTATTGCACAGCTTTCATCATATAATAAATACTCAAGTGATGCATTTTCAGTTAAAATCATTTTATTCAATAGTAATTGACCAAAGACCAATAATTCTATCAAATATGTAAATTCAATCTCTTTTACTGACTATTTTGTCCCTCAGTGTAAAATAAATTAATAAAATTAATTTTTAATTTCGTGTTCAGTGCGCTCTTTACACCCGATGATGGTTTTTAATCGAAACCGGTCGTGACTTTTTTGCCCTCTTAATTATGATACTCAAGGCGAGACCTTTATTTTATTTTATTATCGTTTAAATACATTTAATAGCTTGTATTGAAATAATTTTATACGTTTAATAATAGTTTGTTATGAATTGTATTTATTTAATACAAATAATTTTACTCGACTCGGCGCGACTACTATATACATACGAGTATATTATGTATTATATTTACGACTCTACAACTAATGCACTCGAGTGCACCGTGTCTCGATGTCGACTTCATTATTCGCGTCCCTTTTGCATATTTTCATCACGGTGAAACTACAGTGGTGACTATTTAAAATACGACCTTTTAGTAGCCGCCCAAAACTAAGTGAAATTTATATTCCGAAAAGTGCATCCACGCGAGACGAAACCGACGTCGTTCGACAACGTTGCACCCGGTCGCTCGGAGGGGGAAATTCGGGCGGCCAGATGGTTCGGCGCGGACGGCACGCCGCGGCGGCGGCGGTGTCAAAAATATACATTGAAAAAAAACAAACAAACAGCGTTTCAATCGATTTTCGGTGCTAGTTGTTTTTGCATATTTCTCGAGTTTCAATCGTCCGATATACTCGAATCGTTTCACAGAATCGTCTGCACACCACACTGATCAATTCGCGCAAATTGCAAGTCGATCGGTTCGTTAGTTTAGGCTATAGGGTAGCCGACGTGATTTTCGTCAAATAACATTGGTTAAAAATACGAGTTGGTTTCTCTCGCTTCACATAATATATACGAGTATGTATACGTATATTATATATATGTATATACCCCGTCGTCGCGCGCTGGTTTCTTATTTTCACTTGTCTCTGCGCCGCTGCCGTTGGATTTATTAGTGGCTTATCGTCCGTTATTTTTGAACAATATTTATAAAATCTGGTTTAAAATTGTTTGAGTAATGGAATTTTTTTTCGTTTTTTCATTTCCAGAATGTTCATTGTGTCAATTAAATGTAATTAATCAGCCAATCATCTACGACACATACGATTCTAACTGGTAAGTCATAACTCATAAGTCACATATTATATATTTTATATTCAAAATATTTTAACTGAATTTCACTTGCCACCGACATAATACATAAAGCGTCTACACTCTACATACGATGGCAATGTTTTTTCCAAATTAAATTTGTTTAGGTTTTGCACTCTGCATAACAATGTTTTTATTTCATTTATGAATCCATTGTGAATATTTTAATTTGTTTAGAAAAAATAGGTTTCTATTTTATTTTACATCATTCACATATTGATGGTTAAAACTTGTTCGCGTCAAACAATATTCACCTAGTATATTATGTATTATGTATATGTATTATGTATATGTAGGTTTGTATTGCTTTTCTTTTGTTACATTCAGTTAGTTATTCGGTATAATATGCGTTTTAAATATTGAGCTCTAATCAAAATATATTCAAATGATGTAGGTTTTAGATTTTATTTATTATTCAGACAATATATTTATAGATTTTATTTTACTTCATGGTGGAAATTGGCGGGTTTCTTTAAAACGTTTTATTAAATAAAATATTTAATAATAACTGATTAATAATTATTTACTTATAGTTGTATACAATTTGATGAGCGATAAATCTTATATTTTTTATAAATTAATTATTAAAACGATTTTAAAACTAAATTATGAACGTATTGTAAACAATAAATGTATTCTTATTTGAAGGTTGGAAACAAAAATGAATTGTGTTCGTAAAAATGATTCGATATTGTTGATCAAGAAAACATTTTGAAATAAAAGAAAATTAATACTCCATTATAAACTATGGAGCCTAGAAAGTCCTCTGCAAGCATTCCTATTGAGGATACATTATCATGTACCGGCCCAAAAAGAAAAAAGACAAAAGAAGAATTAATTGCAAGTTGCATGGAAATAGAGGTCAGGGTTCAAATAGGACATCGTATTGATCTAAATAATTTAAACGTGTATTCCGCTTCACGCTTTGGACAGAATGGACGGTATCCTCAAAGAAATAAACGGAAACATATACCGAACTCGGAGGAAAAACTTCGTACTAAGAGCGAATTCATTGGTCCATTTGATGACTTCTTTTTGTGTCCTGATCCAAATGCGTCAAAGAGGCGGCGCCAAAAATTAGGGCCTTCTGACAAAAACAAGAAATTTAAAGCTGTGGATAATTCGCATACAAATAGATGTAATGGAAAAAATGGAGTAGATTTTAATTCTGAAAATGTTTCGAATGAAACAGTATGTGTAACTTTTCCTTCAAAACCTACTGCCATGGCCGAAGTTAAACCAGCGCATAGTAAAACACGTAATGGAAATGAACGCAATGAAAAAAATGGAGTAGATTTTGTTTCTGAAAATGTTTCAAGTAAAACAATAAGTGTAACTTCTCCTTTGGAATCTACTGCCACGGATAAAGTTATACTAGTGCATAATATAATAAAAAACCCTACACCTTATGGGTACTCGAAGACTGAAATTGCGTTGCGAATATCCGAAGGGGAGTATTTTATTTTTTACCTGGATTTATCAAATGGAGATATTCATGTAATAATAAAACAATTTGATGAGTTTCTCTTAAAAAAATTTGAAGAAAGTTTTAGGAAAATAATGTGTAAGCCTTTACCTTTGGAATCTACTGCCACGACCAATGTTGAACCAGTGCATAAGGCAACATGTATTGAAACAAAGCATATAGATTTAATTTTACAAAATGTTGTGAATGAAATCGTTCGTGTAATGTTATCTTCGGAATATACTGCCACGGATGAAGTTGAACCATTGCATAGTGAAACACTTTATAGAGAATCTAGTTTTGACTATGTTTTTGAAAATGTTTCGTGTGAAATAGAATGCGAGACTACTCCGGAATCTACTGCCACGGCTAAAGTTGAACCAGTGCATAATGAAAACAATGTAGCAGATTTTATTCCTGAAAAGGTTTTGAGTGAAAGAAAATGCGTGACTCCTCCTTCGGAATCTACTGCCACGGCTAAAGTTGAACCAGTGCATAATGAAAACAATTTAGCAGATTTGATTTCTGATAATGATCTTGATGAAATACTACGTAATAGTTTAACTTCGGGATCTACTGCCACGGCTGAAGTTGGACCAGTGCATTATGAAAACAATGTAGTAGATTTAAAGTATGAAAATGGTTACGGTGCAATACTACGTATTATTTTACCTTCGGAATCTACTGCCACGGCTGAAGTTGAACCAGTGCATAATGAAACACGTAATGGAAATGAAAGCAATGAAAAAAATGGAGTAGATTTTGTTTCTAAAAATGTTTCGAATGAAACAGTATGTGAGACTTTTCCTTTGAAATCTACTGCCACGGATAAAGTTGAACCAGTGCATAATGAAACAGAAAACCCTATACTTAATGGGCACATGAAGGATGAAACATTGAAATTGTCTGAATCGGTAAGTGTTCCTTCAAGCCACGAATTAGACATAATAAAACTATTTGAAGCAGACGGTGATAGTTTCGCAATCAAATTTAAAAAGAGTTTAGAGACTGATTATATTTTAATTGATAGTACAAAGTTAACGGAGGAGGATGGCGAAAATAGCTTACCAAAAACATTAAGTAAATTGAAAGAAATTTTACGCTTGTATGAGTGTAGGATACGTAGCAAAAAAACGGATGACGCGAGCATAAAAGACATAATTGGGAAGGAAGAGTTTTCATTACTTAAGTCTATAAAGCTACGCCTAATAAAGCATTTGGCCGTAAATAAAAGGCCGTTTGCTAAATCTCCTAAAAAGGTTTTGTCAAACCAAACTAAACAAAATGATGTTCTTGAGACGCAAGACGATTCACGAATAAATGCACATAAGACTGTAGCCCACAGAACTGATAATTTAAATACATCTGATCTCAATATAGATCTCCATGAATTTAGAAATAACTCGTTAAACTGTAATTTCGATTATATTGATAAAAAAATAAATTGTGTTATTAATCTTAAAGAAGATAAAATGGCGGTTGATTGTAGTGATGTCACATTAATTAATGATATGTTATGGGAAAACGGCAAGTGTTTGAGTGAAAACCACGACATAACTGATGCTGTCAGAGGCACGATAAAAGAGCAAGATGACGAGAACAAAACTGCAAATTTAGATGCTGTAATTGAAAAATCAAAATTATTTTCTACTGTATCACGCGTTTTCAATAAGTTTAATATTGATATAAATGAAGTGTCGGTAAAAAGCGGAATACCTGTAAACATACTCCATATTTTCCACAAACACGGTACTTTTTGCACAAATACTACATTGTCCATTGATCCACATATACTTCAAAATGTTGAAAACATTTTAAACTCAATACCATTCAAAACTTTAAGTGATTTGTTCAAAAATCATTTTCAATCCCTCGAAAATTGTAAATCGTCCCTTTTGAACCAAACACTTGGCCGCAATGAAACTGAAATTGATTATCTGAACACATTTGAAAAATCGATTAAGGAATGTATTGAGCTTGACATTACCGTGCTCGATGAATGTTTAAGATCTCGAGAATTAGAAATTTCCACCATTTTTGCATCAGGTCTTAAGAATCCAGCTGTTTTCAGGATATTTTCTTCAGAACAAAAATATAATACCGCTGATATAATCATTAAAAATGTCAGAGAGGCTGTCCGAAAGATCTTAAGTTTTTATACGGATTCGACGAAGACGAATATTATTAAAAAAGACGACGATATCTACATCGTGGTCTTAAAAAATCCTATTGGAGAGGAAACTTCCACGAATCAACTGGAGGATGTTGTCAATAATCCAAACTTGACCATTCCAACTGTGCATAATCCCTTCGAGGCAAGTGCAATTGATAATAAGTTTGATGGGACATTATATTCTGGTGGAAATGTTGCCGATGTTACGGGAAACGATTCCGGTGGAAATCTTTCATTCATAAAAGTTGTAAACGTATTTGAATCTATACTTTCCAACAGAAATAATCCTGAAATGGCTGAGAACGATTGCCAGCCTCCGGTGCCTGATGCGAAAAATAATTTAGAGAAGACTATTGCAAATAATCTTAGGACTCCGGCTTTTGTTGTACCCGCTATGCCCGTTGTGCCCGTTGAACCCGTTGTGCCCGTTGTAGCCAGTGTACCCGTTGTAGCCGTTGTACCCAATCCAATGCCATTGATTATCGAGAATAACGTTCTTGCCGTGAATAGTTATGGGCCAAGAATTACAGAGGCTATAAACCTAAAAGGTTTATGCGGTTTTCATGTATTAATGAAGAACATTTGTGTACGAATTATAGATAACCCATCTTGTTCGACTAAAGAACCGGAGATTGAATTTACCGATTTTACAGAGCATACAACAATCAAATTAAATTATTTAAATCACAGCTCAAAATATGAAGTATGTGATCTAATATTGAAACTTGTCCAAAGAAATCATTCTTATTTAAAATTTAGACCAATGTGCACCGAATCTATTGATATAGCTGAGCTTGAACAGCTGAGTATAACTACATCGATAGAAGATATAATTGGTTTAAAGACTGTTCAATTTGTTGAAATGTATACTAAATGGTTTAGTGAAGTAAATAATCAGAATAAATCGTATGATAAATTAACCATCGAGATCATAAAAATTATGATACTTTACATCGGTCAAGACAATTTATTTCTTAAAAATACGACTGAAAAACTAATCAATGACGCTTTAGCTCAATTATATAGTCATAAACGTGTAGATAACAAGGCAGCGCAAGAAATCTTTGGTGTCAGCTGTGCTAGTGGCTGTGCTAATGTCATCGGTGCTATCAGCGGTATTAGTTTCAGCAGTGGGAGTCACGATGAACGTCCAGCTAGAAAAATCATTAAAAATAAAACCAGTCATATATTTAACATCAACTCATTTAGTGTGGCTGAGTTGGAAATACAACATGATGACTCGAAAGTTGTTACTATTGACGATGAAGACTCTGACGGTTTCGAAGTTCCTGGAATCCATAGTTACATCACTGACAATAATCCAGATGAAATAGTGGATTTAATCGACATCGATGAAATGGGTGACAATGATAACCGACCAAATATGCCGCAAACGTCTACCATAACCGAACCATTGATTAACACTGGCGGTATTGAAACTTTAGATTTTTATGTTGCCGGTCCGTCAGTGTCACCGGATAACTTTCTGCCGACCCCGGAAATTGATCCGAAAACTAATCAGGATATTGATAAATTTGTGGCAGTTAAGATGAACGCACAGGAAATCAAGACTGAGAAGGATAATACTCAATTCGATTGTGAAGATTTAGCAAATGAAGACGATTTGGAAGTCTTTGATTTTCCTACTATTGGTGATATCACTATTGGCGACCTCGAATTTCCCAGTGGTTTCGATAACGCCGGTATATTGTCACTTTAAGTTAGTATAAAGTTAAATAACATCTTGAACTCATGTATCACAAATTTTATATGAAATAACTAATTCAATTAGTGTAACTGTGGCCTTGCATAAAATATGGATTGCATAAAAAATCTAGATTTTTCTGTCAATCCAAACACCAACGGTACTTTTTTTTAAACATTTATACCGTCGTTTGTTTATTGGATAAATTCAACTTCACTTTAACTGTCTTTTATATATACTTTTATATACCTAACTATATTGTTGAATTTATTGTCTTGTAATTGGTATGTTAATTATTATTTTGCGTTCATTTTAATTTCCGTTAAATGGCCTAAAGGCAATTTTATTTTGTACATCAACACGATAAAATAATTTTATTTTTACTAAGAGATTCACGTTGTTTTTACAATTGTTTGAATATTTATATTTTTTGTATTAAAATACTATATGTATTAAATTATTGAATCGTTGGTTGATATTTTCAAATTGTTTTTAACATAAAATGTTTGCATTTATGTTCTTTTGTCTAAAAAAAATATTTTTTTTTCTCATTGTTATTTGTATTAATATTAACTATTAATACAAAATGGAAATAGAAGACTTGACTGTCATGTGTGCAAACTTAAGGACATGACATAATTATAAATTCCTTCCCCATAAATGTACAAACATTTGAAAGATCAAGTGTATTTAATTGTATGTTTGACTTGAAAATGTTTAATATATTTTTAACCAGAAAACTCTGTATATTATTATCGAAGTAAAATTCGTCGTTTGTTTTTAAAAGTTATATTTTGAAATTAAATATATCTATTTTTAATAATTCAACGATAAAAATAAAGTTCTTGCCAAAAAATGGTCTTTAAATAATAAAGGTTATTTTACTATAATATACTTTGGAGACAACGTGATTGAATTTTAAAAATCCAACTGAACATTCATTTTATTATTTTGAACTATATCCGATACGTTATTTACGGTTTCTATGATATTTCATAAAGTCCCTCCTGAAGCACCCAATTCCTAATAATTGGCCATTCGCTTTTTATTTTGTAAATACAATTTACTTTAAATTATTTTTTATTATTAGTACTGAAAAAAGTACAAATTATAACATAGTTTTTAGTTGAATTTATTTTAATTGTCATCGTAATGAATAAGCATTTGTTGATTTTAAAAATAAATGTATAACTATTTTTAAATGGTTATACATTGTTTTTGTTTAGGTATAAGGTTATCGACAAATTCGTTTTTAAACGTAAAAGAAACAAAAAAACAAAATCACTTCTTTAAATTCACATATCCATTACAATTTTTATTTTTCATTAATTTACTCTTAAGTTAAACTTTTGTATCATTTTGAAACTTTTGATTGATTTTCGTCCGGAAAAATGTAATTTATTTATTTTATTTATATTTACATTTCATGTCAATGATAATGTACGACAAATTAATATTAGTAAGTTCTAGTTGTTAATCATTAGGTTTAAAATTCAATTTATTTAGTTCAGTAGGTATTTTTAATGCGACAAACGATTAATTGAAAATGAAATAAAATTTTAAAAAAAACAATTCAATATTATTTTCAATAATTATCGATAAGGAATTCCGTTTGATCGTAAGTTGTCGTTTCTTTTTTTTTCAATTAAAATATAATATTATTTCGATTAATGCTCAAATGTGCACGTGATGTTTTATTTCAATTTTTTTCGCCTGACCTTTGTTGTTTGAAGATTTGGTGCGTATATATATATATATATATATATATTAGTAAAAAAGTTGAATTATAAAAAATAAGTATACTCGTTCGATGTAAACGGTTTTTGTTTTTTAAATAATTGTGATGCCCGGTGCTTGTTAACATTTTATTGATTATGTAATTTGTACGTGTTAATATGTTAGTTGATTATTACGTTATCGATTGTGCTCATTGTCGAGGAATCGATGAAAAATATTTTTAAATGATCGTGGTACGTATGTTATGATGTTTATCGTTCGTTGTCCGAGTATATCCATTTCTGTTTGTATAAATTTATTTTAACGTGTTTTCATAATATTGTTTTTTGAAAGTCACGAGTGCACGGCCGACACGGCGCGCACGATTTTACTCGTCCCTTATGTCCCCGTTGTAACTGCCGGAGAGACATGAAAATAAAAAACGATCAAATATCAAAACACCGATCGCGTCTCCTCCACCGCCCGTTTACGTCCGACACGTAACGCGCCGCAACGATATAACATTGTCACGGTCTTATCGTCCCTCTCGAAACGATTATTGTATACATCACCGTGTCGCGTGCTCATTTTATCAAAATTATTTCGTGTACTTATAAATTGATTTAAAAATAAAAGTGTCTTTTTATGTAAAAAAAAAAAAAACGCTCTCGCATTCGTTTGTTCGTGTTGTGATAACAGCATGTAATATTGTGTCCCTTGTTGTTCTCCGAGGTAGTTTGGAAAACGGTTCGCCGCGACTTGTGTGCGCGCGCGCGCGCGTGTGTGTGTGTGTAAAAAACATGCCATTCCGCTCGATCCCGTTTGGCGAACGAACACGCAAGGGGGGAAAAAAACCATTTTTTATAAGGTCGTTTTTATTATTATTTTTTCGTCACTCGCGACGTGGTCGTATCGCGCGCGCGCGTGCCATCTGCACTTGGTGCGCGGCCGCCGACGCAATATATTATCAGTGCCGTGCCTAGCATAATCAGCGCCCGGTGCGAAGAATCATTTCTAGCGCCCCAACCCCCTCTACCAAATATTTTTATACTTGTAAAAACATTAGGGAAGAGCCGGAGATAGAATCGTCAGATTTACCTTATTTTTCACATTAAACATTTTTGTCGACATGTACATTGTACAAACAAATCTAAAGATGATACGTAAACAGGGAGGGAGCCTTTTTTGAATATATTTTGTGAATAATATTGACAAATACAATAGTATTAATAATTATTATACATTTTATTTGAACTCAGAAATTCACCAAATCTGTATACATAATATAATAGTTATAACTTATAAGTATGAAATAGTATAAACATGTTATTAAAATAGGTTGTAGTAAACAGTATTTAAGTTAAAATGTTAATCAAAATAAAAAATCGCATCACCGAGTTAATTATTTTTATCAAGGTTACAAGTATTAAAAATGTATATTATCTTAATTATTAATTTAATATTACTAAACTTTTGAATGGATTTTTCGTAAATAGTCTTAATAAAATACTATAATAATTAAGTTTTTAAAATCTAATAAATACTTGACTTGATTTTCATAAACTTATTTTTCGAGATTTGATCGATGCGAAGTTTTCAATTAATATTGAGTATTTTAGTAATATTACTAAAATTATAAAAATGCATTTGGCGCCCCGGTGCACGCGCACCTCTTGCACTCCCCTAGGCACGGCCCTGTATATTATAACATGTTTTCGCGTCCGAGAGCTCTGGCTAGTGTTGAAACTTTATGAAAAAAAATTGAAAAAAATTCTCGTCGATTAATAGACGAAAAAAAAAAAAAAAACAACGACCGTGTAGTAGTCGACTACGGGGAGAAATGATATTTTTAATAAAAAAAAAACACGTTCGGCCAAACGGGTTCATCGATCACTGCGGTTGCATGGGCTGCCGGTGCAGCGGGTTCGAGTATGTGCTGTGAGTGTGTGTGTGTGTCACGAAATATTCGATCGACGGAGGAGAGAGAGAGCGTGATGAAAAAAAAAACTACGTCCTCGACCGTAAAAACTGGTCGGCGGCGAGGGCAAGATACAAAAAAAAAAAAAATCTCCACTACGCCACCGATCGCGTCGGCTACAGAGATAGGTAAGGATAAACGAGGCGTCGTCGTCGTCGTCGTCGTCGTCGTCGTAATACGAGAAGAAGAAGAAGAAAAAAAAACGGCCGTACAATATACACACGTAGGTACAGGTTTGCGCGGCTCGGAGGTAATTTCTACGACTAATGGAGACCGGGCCGTAATCGTCGTGGAATGCCGGCGCTGACTCTTCGACCACCGGAGGATTCTACGAGTTGTACGACCGCGAGCGAGACCAAACGTTTGCTACGAGTAGGGGAGGGAGATTGTTATATAATACACGACGTTATTTATATATATATATCGGTTAGGTATAATAAATTCTATTAAAAGTTTTACGGTGGCTTTTTTTTCTAAACGTTTCGACAAGGCTCGCGCCGCGGTCTACACACGGAACACGCGCCGCTAAACGCGTGCCGAAAACCAACGGCGTAAGTATTTAAAAAAAAATAAAAATAATAATAAAATAAAGTCTAGCCGTACGAATTCGGCCAATTTCGGGCGATAGGTAGGAAACGAATAACGGACTAAAATAAATCGAATAAAACGAGGGGAAGAAAAATAAAAATCTAAACGCGAATTCAGTAGAGGGGAAAAAACTCGCCTACACTCGGGGACACTGTTTTCGTCGACGAAACTGCTTCGAAAATAAAAAAAAAAACATTTCAATTATACGCGATAATACTTGGGTACTTGGTTTAAATAAATGACGGAAACTACTCTAGAGTTGGAAAAAAAAAAAATAACCATTAAAATAAATCGATTTTCAAACAACACGGCGAGCACGCACAATAATAATAAATTAGAAATAATTATCGTCCGTAAATCTATCTTCTATACTCGCATATATAAAAGAGACCGCTCCGATTCACTCATCAACGCCCAGGCCAGACCTAGAGACTTGAAATTTTCTACAGAGGTTCCTCGAGCGATGTAGGCGCGCACTCGAAAAGGATTTTTCAAAATTCCACCCCTACCGGGGCGAAAAGGGTGAAAGTAGAAAAATTCACGGGCGAAGCCGGTATTCAGTTGGGTAAATCGGTAAAAATAAATTTTTACATGTAAATTGTATATCTATATTCATATCGTGTGTTTTTATAATAAACTATTAAATATTAATAGCAGTCGGCTGATAACGGGGAAATGTAAATCATTATCATTATTTGGACCATACACATTTTTTATACTTAAAGACGGGTAATTCAGCTAGCATATTTTATTTCAAAATTTCTTCGATTAAAATTGAATCTTGCAAAAAAAAACAGCCTATAAATATATTATGTTATCAATGAATCTAATAGTGCTATAACAATTAACACACACACACACACACACACAATTAAATTGTGAATTTCACGTAATATTAGCACTATCGCAATACAATTATTAAATTAAACACTAACACACGGCCTACGAAAATGCCAAAAAAGAAACTAATACACGGGCAACGCTGTGTCGGGGTTGCTAGTTATAAAAGGACGGGCCTTTTTTATGTTCCCATTTTGTGACGACGCTATTTAACTTTTTTCCAATTTTTTTTCACAGAGTTGTTTTCACAAATACCTTCTTGAGTGTCGTCACGTCACCCGATTTTCAAAATTCGACCCCTAAGGGGGTAAATGAAAAAAATAAAAAGCTGCACACATGGGCGAAGCCGGGTTATTCAGTACTAGTAATATTATAAACGCCCGCGATCTCATCGGGTACCTAATTTTATTCGTTAACAACCGGGTCGCGTTCATACGAGTATGTCGATTTTGCAATCGGTCGATTTGTATTTGATTATTCGTATAATATGTGAGATTTTGATCGGCGACTACGAGCGTTTTAATTTTAAAACGTCTTAAAATCAACGTCTCTACATAGAAACCTCGCGTTCAATGCGACGGGGTAGCAGAACGTCTCTCGAAAACGTTATTTTTAGGGCCCGGAATTATATGCACAAAAAATGTACGAAATATGCATGCATTTATGCACTGAATATCATTAAATTATGCACTTTAAATATGCAAAAATATGCAAACAAAAATGAAAGTTTAATAAATTTATTTAGTTTTAAAATTTATATAATTCATTAAATAATCTATACTAAATAGAAAAATGTATTCTAAAATGTATTTACAACTAATGTATTTATATTGAACTGCATTGAGTTGTAATTTGAACATTTACTCATCTAAACAAAAAGTCATGAACGAAAATCAATTTAAACAAATGCAATAGATTTTTATAATATTTTTAAATTTACCTGGAGAGTTACAATTAACTACTAAAGACTTGGCTAGATTTTCAAATAAAAATGCACGTCGGTTTTCAGCAAATATGTTCTTGAATCTAGAAAAACTTCGTTCTACGTCCGTTGAAGATATCGGGGCATACTTAAAGTATACTAAGTCACTGCTTGAAAGACCTTCTGGTATATTGTTAGTTGAGGTATTTTTTCCAGTTATAATTTTGGAAATATTCGATAACTGTCGAAATCCGTCATTTTTTTCAATGACATTTTTAAATTTATTGTATATTTCAACACCATTTGCACAAGATACTTCTTTAAACTTATTCTCAATATTTTCAACAATTTTAATGGAATCAGCTAACGGAAGACATTGATTTTCTAAACTCGTTATGGCTGCTTTTAATATTCCATAATTTGAATAAATAAATACTAAATCGGCTTCCAAAATATTTTGTTACCAAATATAGTTTTTCGTTACCAAATTTTATCATAGTAATAAACTTTATCTTATCTTATTTCTTATTTCACTTGTTATTATAAATCTTATTATAGCCCATATCAAATTATACTTCATGATACACTGAATTGACGTAAGTCTTGCGCATAATAATAGTATACTTCATACTATTTTTTTTCTATATATGCATTATATTTCAGAAAATTGCTGAAATATGCACAATAATTTAAAATGGTCCAAATATGCAAAAATATGCCAAATTTAATTTTGCATATCAACACATTAGGTTAAGATTCAAATTTGTATCTTACCTAGCTACTTTTTAGATTATTAGATAGAAATATACAAATGCATACAATTCCGGGCCCTAGTTATTTCCAACAACAGTAATTACAGCGCGGTATTCAGCGTCTCACATTCGGACCAAGCCCCCAGTAGGTCCGGATTCATTTCGCGAGGAGACGACGGGCGCATGGAGGAGAGGACTGTCGCACACCACGGTACAAGCACGAGCCGCAGCCAAAAAGGTAAGAACGCTTTTACTCTTATTTATTTACCATGTTATTTATCATTGTTTTATTATATATATTATAATATATATATATATATATACTAGCTGTCCCCGCAAACGTAAATTTTGTATTATAAAAAAATGTTTCACTTTAAATCACTTTTAAATTGAAGTAGGTTAATAACGAAAAACAGGACATTGATAATATTCTTTTATTATTTTACCCACATTTCGCAATATACGATAAACACGTTTGTATATATTTTTTAATTGAAAATGATTTGCAAAAAATTTTTATTAACAATGATAATATTGGTTACTGTGGTTACAGAATAGGTATATACATTATAAAGAACGTTAAATTTTTAAAAATATTTGTGGTGGGCCACCCCCTTAACACCTAGGGGTTTTTTAAAAATAGTTTATGTCCTATTCTCAGAGCTACCAAATATGTATGAAAAATTTCATGAAAATCTGTCGAGCCGTTTCGGAGTAGTATGGTAACTAACGTTGTGACACGAGAATTTTATATGTAATAGTTATTATTTTGCGTTTGGTCGTCGGCGATTCGGTGCATTCGATTCGCGTCTCCGGACGAAAAACGCCATCTCGAAATCGTCCGTCCGCCGCATTTCCGGTTTTAGATTCGTTTGTGTTATGCCTCCCGATTTTCGCGGTACCGACGATTCGTATAGTTATCGTACTTTGTAATCGACTTCCGGCTTTCGCTTCCGTTGCGATCGCACGCGGGGTCATTTCGTTGAATTTATTTTATTTAAAAGTCAATTTCTGTCGTAATTCGCAATACGATAATATGATTTAGTCGTGTGCGATATACCGTGCGTGGGAGTGGGGTCAACGTAGAGCGAAAAATAATAACTACCGGACATCGGATTCGTTAAGACAATTTAAAATTTTCTTTTTAAAAATTATCCAAACAAAGACTATATTCACACGATGTAGACGGAAAAGAAACTGTCGTGTTTTTTTTTCCCCCATTATCATTTTATTGGTCGTTTGATCGCAACAATCGTTTAAGTCATTTTTTTCACCGACACTCGAGCAGAATGTTTTTTAAATTTTTTAGCTCGATTCGTTCGGCCACTATGACATCGATATCGATATCCAGTAGCCTTCATACGAACAGTCGTTGAATAGTTTTACAAGCGATTTTTTTCATGTCTTCACTACAGATTACACGCGAACTGTGAAAATCGGTAATTCGAACGAAAAATATTTCAAATTCTTGTTGGTTTTTTTTTTTTTTTCTGTTATTGTTAACGCCATATACGACGGCGCAGTATATTGTTTCGAATTGGCGCTACACGTTTTTTTTTTTCTTTCTCAAAATGGCTATTAAAACGTGACACGAAACCAACATGATTATCTGTGTCGAGTCGGGCGAAGAGATCAGGCGGACGCACAGCGCGAATGGGTGAACGGGGTTTGTAAAAATAATACGGAAACACGAGCTCACGGTGGAATGGCCGTATATATTGAATGCGCTCGATAAAATAAAAATTATTAAACTATCTAAAACTACCTACAATATTATTTTAATACGGTATTAAATATTAAATGTGTGTACGAAAGTCAAATTGTAAAGTTACCCATTAAAGTTTCAAAGTGAAAAAAATATTACTCGTTGAAAATAAATAAAAACTCGATAAAATCGTAGAGAAAATTTCTCGACCAGTGAATGACAATACATATTAACAATGACCTAAAACTACAAAAAATTATTTCGATATAACAAAAAAAAAATATAAAACGAAGATGAGTTATCTAGATTATTATGTTTTTGAAACACATGTGTTTCGATGCATGTCCGACCCGTAAAAAAAAAACACAAAAGCTATCCTTTATAAAGTTTAAAACATTATATCCGATTACATTATCTAAAAACCCATAGTCGAAGGACATAATAAAATCGTACGGAAATTAAAATAAATCAAAATATCTGTTAATTTTGATTTGTTAAACTCGTTTCGGCGGAATGTCTTGGATTTACGTAATATTACGTTCGATCTTTTCTACTTTTTACGTATTCGCGCGTGTATTTAAATTATTTTCTTAGTCTCATTTTTTTTTTTTGCTGTAAAATTTAAAAAAATCGACAACGATTTTCGGTGTGCCCAGTGCGCGCGATTTAGCGAGTAGTGTATTTTCGGCGTTTGCCGACCAAACGAAACCCGCGCGACGTTGGCGAAATAAAAACATTTTCACTCTACGCAGTTTTGTTCGATAAACGTTTTTTTTTTTTTATATACGCGTGCAAGTTCGACGATCGCGTTTTTAGCCGTTTTAAGTGCTGCTTTTAAAATAACAGCGACTTTGTCGGTAGTCGACAAGCATAATTGGACGTTGAAATTCCGTATGGGGGGGAAACGAACGGATCAATAATAATTATACGTACGCGAGTGGTGCGACCGCGGCGCTTGTTCTACGTTGACCTCGTCGCCCGAGCTCGTGACGTATGGTTTTCGCGTGACCTACATGTACGTACTACATACACTCCGGCGCGCGTTCGACTCGCGTCCAAACTCGCAACGACGAGATAAATAAAAATACAGAGAAATGACTTTAGGGGAAAAAAAAACGCGCGTTGTACAACGCGAAATGTATTTTTGGTATCGTTCCTATTCAATCCCGATTTAATTGCGCCGGACGCGAATTCGAGATTCGTTCCGCCGAATCGAATATAATATTTGTTTTCGTTTTGTATGTTTTATGGTTTTCGATTTTAAACGCGTGTTTTGGGATTTCGAGAACGCCGTCTGTGCATTTTTTTTTCAATATTTTTCAAACACGATAATTCAAATTGACAAAATATTCAAAGCCACTATTAAGCCGCGTCCAGACCAAGAAACATTTGTCGTCGACTTTGTCAACAATGTCGGCGACAAAATGTTTCTAACAATGTCACCAACAGAATTTAAAAACAGGCGCGTCCACACCAAAGTAACATATTTGCTAAACATTTGTGAATTAACACAATATGTAAATTAGTTTTACATTCCCGATAAAATTGACCAATCAAGTTTTTCATTTTTTTTTCGACTTCTAATTTTTCAATATTAAGAATTTTTGAAATTTCACACCACGCATCATTTTTTTTGAAATTTATTTTTGTACTCGGGTTGAGTTTAGTCCCATAATATTTGTTTTTCATGATATAAATCAATCAGATGACAAACACTTTCTTTCGACCATTCCATTATTTGATTGAAAAAAAAAAATTAAATATCCGTTCAAAAGAAATTTACAGGTTAAAATATGCGATACATACAGACGAGGTGAACTGAACGGATAACCAAATATGACGTGTATTTATAAATGTTTATCGACAAAATTTTACCGATCTGGACGTGTCAATACATTGTCAGTGACTATGTTTATAAACATTGTCGCATTTTTCCCGAGTCGAATGGAAAACAAAAATTTGTTGGAGACATTGCCGCCGACACGATTTTTGTCACAAATTTCAGAAACATTTCTAATTTTTGTCACCGACATTGTCGGCGACACATGTTTCTGACAAATGTTTCTTGGTCTGGACGCGGCTTATACAATAATTAATTTCGTCGTATTTATCCTTTTCGTTGATATCATATTTTCAATCTGATTGTAAAGTTTACCCATTGTTTTGAATTTTAGATGTTTCAAATATTATGTACTTCTATAATTTTAATGAAAAAAAAAAAATGCTTATATATATTTTGATATTTTTGTGTATTTGCATATTTCGGTGTTTTTTTTTTCAACTAAAATTGTATACTTAATGATTTTCAATTCATATTTTGATTACATATTTGGTAATTTTTTACTGTATAAATTAATTAAGTTTACATAAAAAAGTAATTTCATAATCATCACTCGTTACTATTTTTTATACGCCCATAGCTTTTTTTTTTTTCGAATCGTTTGAATAAATTTCAAACGCGTAAATCGTATTTATACTTTTCCGAGTTGCACTTTTGAACTGGAGCGTACATATTATATTTTATGCGGTGCATTTTCATTTGTTCATTCGATTGAACGAATTATTCGTGTGTCATTCGTTTTATGATTATTTTTAATAGCTGTGACATTATTGTTGATATAGAAGAAGTCATTAATGTAGGTTTGCAAATGAAAAAAAAAGTAAATGATAAAATTATTATTGTAATTATTAGGGCTCGGATGTTTATGCACTTAAAACTACTGTAATATGCATGCATTTATGCACTAAAAAATTACGAAATATGCAAACAAAATATGCGCTAAAAATTATAAAATATGCATTTTCAGTCAATAAAAACACCAAAATATGCACAAAAAAATTTATTACAATTCATAAAACAAAAATATTATATTTTTATTACCCAGTAGTTATTTTTGTATATTATTTTTTTTCACTACAATTTAAAATACATTTCTTAAATTTACATAGCGTTTTATTAACTTTAATTTATATTATTATTTATTATTTATTAGTGACTAATATTTCATTTTATTACATTATTAAATTATCAGCGTTACACTGTGATACAATAGTTTTTTTTAATTTGATCAAACTTGTAGCTGCGTCTGTTATCGGAAAGTAAATTTTTGTAACGTGAAAAACTTCGTTCTACAGACAAGCACGATATAAAAATACCTAATAAGGAACATTATTAATATTCTACGTTAAATTGTCTTGAAATATGCATTTATATTCTTAAAATCCAAAATTATGCATTTAAAATACAAAACCACTAAATATGCAAAAATATGCAAAATAAAAATAGTATTATTTTATTCAGTAGAACATGAATCAAATTTGTATCCAGGTTAGCAATAAATTGGATAAATAGAAAAAAATATGCAATTTCATAAACATCCGAGCCCTAGTAATTATTATTTGTGAATAATGAATTTTCATACTTAATATTAAATAAAGCTATACCTTCATTTAATTATAATCTTTGTACTTCTGTATTCATAAGTTGTTTAAATTACGGTCAAGTCTTCGTTGTACTTTTTATGTTTCACTCATAAATATTCCTATTCGACCCCCTCGCCTTAAACAAGCTTCAAATCCGCGTCCGAGCGTCCGAGCTATTGTTATGAATTTGAAAATAAATTCGTTGTTAAATCGAAGACGTATGGATACAGTGCGATTAATAAATCTTGAAAGTTTTTTTAAACGTCGATCGGCCACGATCACGTGGTATAACGTTTTCGACTGTGATAGGCGCTCGAGTCCCGTGATCTAAAAAAAAAAAAAAACGTGACCTAAATTTTCACACTCGATCGAGTCCGAAAAATAAACTAGTCTGATTAGACCACATTAGTTGTCAAATAATTGTCCTATTTATCAATGCCTAAATATAACGTTTACCCTTCACATCTCGAGAACTCATCAACACCGCGTCAATACAAGTACGGACGTAGTAAAAAGTCGAAAGTCACGAACACAATTAGGTACAACATTTGAATTTTCGAATTATTATAGACCGCGATAAAATAAATAATTATTAATCCAATGTTGATTATATTTAAAAAAATAAAATACTACAGGACAAAAATGTTATCCATAATATTCTTAAATTAATAAGTATATATTATATATTTTTTTGTTGTTGATTTTTCGTGACAAAATATAATTTTTAAACTATTAAAAATTAAAATCGAACACATAAAACATTATTTTGAAAAACACAAAATAACATAATTAAATTAATAAATTTTCATTCAAAATTCCAAAAATCCTTTTATTCGTGTATACTTTACTTTTTACAAAAAAAACTTGTGTAACGAAATGGTCGCGCTGGTCGGTAAATTTTACCATACTACTATAAAATATACTGTACGGTTTACGTCGCCGACAACAATGTGATGCAGCAATAATTATGGTAAAAACAAAAATACAACTGAAAAGCATAGATTCTTATATTATTCTATTCAACAATGTCATACGAAAATATAGTAATTTTTTTATAAAATAAATTTCAAAAATTATAAATTAACAGTACCTCTTCGATACGTATTGTTAAAACGTGTGTGTTATTGTTGGTACAGTCTTCTACAACGTGGTAAAACAATGTCGTTTTCACGATAAAATCGATATGTATAGAAAACGCGCCCACTCGATAATTATTATAGTCTCGTTATCCGACTCGGTCAGATGAGTCATCATCAGACTAGAGTCGGTCACATTATTTGTAATCGCTCGTTTTTTTTTTTTCACTACTATTTTCCACGCAATTATCCGACCAATTGCGAGCTACACTCCGCCGCCGTACGGTTCTGACGGGCGGTTGGTCCGAATTGAAATATCAAAGATTATTTTTCTACTCGATCGTTGATGAATTACAATATTCTGTTTTCGTCGAAAACGGTCGTGAACATCACATCACGATATCGAATTCAATAAATTATTTTATTCTAATTTTTTCGACGCACTGCGTAGACGATGACTGTAACTCGTACCTACTTTCGTCGCGTTTCGGTCGATTTCACAAAACATATTATTATTCACAGACTTTCACGACGATTAGGCGCGTGTTGATTTTTTTCTTATTACTATTATTATTTTCTTTTTTCTCGCCGAGACATTATGTTGGCACGTACGCGCATATGCGCGTCGTACTAAACTAGTCTGTATGACCTACACACACATTCGTTTCGAATCGAGTTTGATGACCACTGCCCGTAGTGACCGTAGAGTGTTTTCGATTTCGTGATCTGATGCTCGGACCCGCTGACAAACGTTTACTTATCTGAATAAGGAACGCACTGCGACAACTCTCGTCGGCGATCAACAGTCACACGACCGAGCGGATTATCAAACGGGTTTATCGTTTTTTTTTTTTTTTTCCTGTTCGGATGGCCGCCACTCGGCGGTCGTCGTCAACGTCGAACTATCTAAAAAGCCATTATAAAACTACTCGTTACAGACCACTCACAGCCTAAGAAATATCTATAAAATACAGGTGAAATAATTTTAACGTAGTGTATACACGCTTGCAGTTTCGCCTGTATCCGATGCACAAAATTATTTATAAACGTTTTGAACTCAAGTCAAGTAATTCGCATTTTTGGCGCGACGAATACAACAACGAGAATAACTTACTGTCGTTGTTATTATTGTTCCGAGACTATTTTGAAAAAAAAAAAACCGGTAGAAAAATTTTATTTCTAATTCCATTTGTTCGCATACGATACACAATAGAAAACGATTTAAAGCATTTGATTTTCAAACAACATTTCATACTGAAAAAATTCAACGACACTACTATTCGGATAATCTAGACATAAACGTATAGGGAAAAAGCGACCATAAATCAAATTAATAACGCTAAATCAAAATCAAATACCCGTTTAAGTAATATTTTATTGGTGAATTATTTTATTCGCAATGGCGAAAGCACGAAAACACGCTTCCACACGATGGCAATGTTGGTCACATTCATAGATACTTCATACATTTACTATCTAATATCTAATTTACTATAGAAAAATAGCCGATGAAAACATACGCAATTAGAAACAACACGACACGAAATTATTTTTTCTTTGATTTCGCCAATTTACCGCCAATTTATCGTGTGTGTTCGCCAAACACCAGCGAAACGGTTTTCACGAGAAATTTCTTTCGCGAAAAAGCCACGCACACTGTTCACGAAATTACGCGAAACGCGAAACGCGCGCCGTGTGAATAGTGCGTCCTTAAAATCGTCCTTAGAACTCGGGGGGTAAATTTATTGGCCTTGACAATAATATTTTCTATTCACGAGTGCCGTTAAAACACGCACTACTTTTGTACGGCTCACGTTAATACCGGTTTCATATTGTGTACGATTTTTACTAACGCGAAGCTCGGGCACAATCTTAGAACGGCTCTAATTATAAAGTGTATTATAAAGTATTATAAAGTGTATCCGTCGACCGTCACGACATTTCCTTGAAACGCAATGACGGCTTCAAACGGGTCAAACATAACGGTTCGACGTTTGACGGTCTACGAAGGCACGTCATAATAGTTATCTCGTGTGTTCGGTACTCGTCGAGTCACAATGAAGTGACGTCGACGCATAGGGTTTGTGCTTCTTTAGTATGAAAAATTGAACACTCGAACCTTTCTGATTATTATGAATTTTCACGCGGCGGTATTGCTACCGAAACTAATCGTTAAATAATTCGTTTGTAAAGTCGAGACGCTAACCCCGTCGATCACACTAGTTTTTCTAATATTATTTCTGATAAACGCGTGTTATTTAGATATTTTTTTGTCGAAACTATAGTCTTAAGAGGCGTTTTTTTCCCCCAAGAAAATCACAATCGTTGTACGTTTTTTCTGAACGAAAGACGAGCCGTCGTCTCTACCGCCGCAAGTAGAGGTACGCGCATATTGTGTCTGCGTGTAATTACGCCCCTGTATAAAAGGTGCGTATTGCGCGGGAGCGACGTGAAATTTACGAACAAAAACAAACGGCGTTTCGTATGTTATTTCAGAACGATTATTCCGTTTCCGTCGAACAAAGCTCTCGCGATGATGTTTTTCCATTACATTTTACTGGACGCGTGTTCGATAATATTGTGTTTTATCCATGGAAAACGTTATTTTGTGTTTTATCGTACAAATCGTGCTCAGCTTCGCCGCACGAAAAGTTCATACATTATAGTTCAACATTATTATTCACATGACGTCACAGAACGTTTCACTCGAGAGGTCGTTACACTGTGGGTAAAAAAAACTAGTAGAAAAAAACTAGTAGAAAAAAAAAGTAGAAATCCGGTAAAATCTACGACGAAACGCGTTTCCCACGAAACCACTATGCGACGGTGAATAATATTATTCTGTCAAAACGCATACAAAAAAATATATATATATTATAATGCGTTTTTATCGAAGTATACCTTTTATATTTCTGTCGCGTCGAATTTATTATAATTGGATGGGTTTTATTATTATTATTATTATTTTTTTTTTTCAATTCTAACGCTTTCGACGATTAAAAAAAAAAAAAAACCTACGACGTAGACCGATCGAAACACGTTCACGTGCAGCGCGCGTATATTAGAAACACGTTTTAATGACGCGCTCGACGCGACAGCTAATCGAAAAAAATAAATATCGTACTGATAAAAATCTAATGGGCCCGTTTAAATCCATTTAACCGTAGACGCCAACGGAAAGTCGGGGACAGCTAGGAATGCGCGTCGTGTAGAGGCCGTCATTATCTATAAATTGACGACGCGGTCGGCGGAAGAGGCGAGAGCGAAGGATGAGCCGCGGAACTGGTCACGCGAGTTCGTTCCGTTAAGTAATATAAGCCGTTCGTCACGATTACGAGGAAAAAAACATTTCGAAACAAACACGTCGTCGTCGAGCGCGAGTTTTCTTTACTCTTCGATTTATTAACTCGTATTGTAATTCATAAGCATATAGAAACGATAAAAAATAATCGTTATAATAATTTATTATTTACACACAATCGTTGTGATATTATTCGATTTCATAATAATTGTAACAATTACTGATATTATATAATGATTATTATTATTCACGAAGAATATCATAATATAATATTATACTCTTTACAATACACAAAACTAATAGTCAGATAAGAGAAACGCGTATTATGATCATTTCGTATAATTATTATCAAATATTGTGTTCGCTTTAAACCCAAATCTGACATCGGTGTGTAATAATATTATGATTATATATTATTAAACATGACCTTTTTTTTCTTTTTATCGATTTAATGCGCCTTATTATTATATTTAATGCGATAATTTCACTGTGCGACACGTCATAAAGAAAACGGTAGTAACTTTCGACTATTAAAACGACGTGTAGACGACACCGAGAAAACACCCGATGTTATATTTTACAGTCGCGGCTCATAAACGCGCGACGCGTGTAACGCGACATAAAACAACGTAATGGGCAAATTTTTCGAACTATCGCTCCGGCTGATCGGTAAATAATTGAAAAAATGTGGTCGGGTGTCCGAGGACGTTCAACGAAACACGGCCGCTTAAATTACTAACCCACATCCTACTAATGGGACTCGGCCGTAGATGACTATTAAAATATGATTAACAATACATTGTTCTAAATGCGATGTATTTGATGTGCGTACAATGTGAAACATTTTAACAGCGCGTACGCTGTGTTCGTATTTTTAATGGCATAAATTAAGACAATTTTCAGGGCGGGCTGGAATTCCTAGAGTCATGATTTTTAGCGTTTTCGGAATATTTCTGTTCTAAAAATCATAAAATTAATACACAAATACGTCGTAGAAATGCGCGAATATTTTATCAATAAATATCATTATTACCCATAATTAATTTAATTTCGCCGGAAGAGTAATGGCGGAGCCATTGTTAAAATTAAAAAATACATTATTGTCAAACGATATCGACAATTGCTGCTGTTTTGTTTGGTATAAATTAGAATTTTCAACATCCGAAACGTTTTTTTAGTTTTTCAAATAGACGATTTCAAACATTGCAGTAGAGTAACCTTAAATATACGTATTTCAAATAAATCCATATCAAAACAGTAAACTAAATATTATAAACTAAATTTAACAATAATAATAATAATAATAAAAATTAACGTCCTAGAAAATAATTTTCATTAAAAATCCAAAAGATAAGCTCACATTTCAAGTCGGGCCTCGGATATTATTCACATATTATTACATGCGCGTATGACTTGCCGGCCACGACCGTCGTTTCTTATTTATTTTTCCGGCGGTAAATTACACCCGATGATGATTTTTAATCGAAACTGGTCGTGACTTTTTTTATAATACTCGAGACCTTTGTTTTATTTTGTTTCATTATTGTTTAAATATATATTTAATAGTTTGTATTTAAATAATTTTATATATTTAATAATATTTTGTTTTATTGTTTCGTTATAAATGTACTAAATGTGCGTTATAAATGCAGTCCTAGAAAATAATTTTCATTAAAAATCAAAAAGATGAGCTCACATTTCAAGTCGGGCCTCGGATATTATTCACATATTATTAGTTATTACACGCGCGTATGACTTGCCGGCCACGACCGTCGTTTTTTATTTATTTTTCCGGCGGTAAATTACACCCGATGATGATTTTTAATCGAAACTGGTCGTGACTTTTTTTTTATAATACTCGAGACCTTTGTTTTATTTTGTTTCATTATTGTTTAAATATATATTTAATAGTTTGTATTTAAATAATTTTATATATTTAATAATATTTAGTTTTATTGTTTCGTTATAAATGTACTAAATGTGCGTTATAAATGCAGTAGAAAAAAAAAAACAACGAAACGTAGAATGTGTAAGCGATATAAACGTTTTTTATGCATTTTTTTATCGCTTCATATAAAATTGTGAAATCGTTGAAAATAAAACGACGCGCGGTTCGTTCGTTTATCGACGACGACAATAATAAAATTATCATCAAGCCTGCCGCCTTGGCATTATTAGTAGTAAACGATCGAGCCGACCGGCCGCGACGTGTTTTCGGGGCTATTTTTTTCTTTTTTCCATTCGTTTTACACGCGTCTCGCGCAAATGACATTTGAAGATTCCGAACGGCGCGACGACGTTTAGAGACGACGCACGCACGCGAGAGCACCGGCGAGCGGTTTATTTTAACGAGAGTTAAAAATACAACGGCGTTGGACTGCCGTGTTGGTCGTCGCCGCGTTCGAACCACGCCACGCCCGGCGACGACGGTCCGCGTCGGACCGGCAACGTCGCGACGAGTTCGGGTCGACCCGAGCGATCGGCGACGCCGCGCCGCACTCCGGGCCTACTGCGCCGCGCGTTTATCATACCGATTTCCGGCGGCGGTCCGCACCTCGTTTTTATTATACGACGTTGTCGTCTTTATTCACGTGGAGTGGTTTTTTTTTTTTTTTCATGTTAAACGCGCGTTTACGACGGGACCACGTCTGTGGTAAATACAAAGCGAGTTGCCCACGAAAAACGCGCCTGCCTGCGCCGTAACACTCGAATCACCGAAAAAAATAGATAAAAACAATAATTCTCACCGTATTATTAATACACGCGCGTGTTTTGGGCTTTCGAATATGTGCCTCCCCGATTGAAAACTCTGAACGTTTTGTTTTCGCTCCGTACGTAATATGTAGAGTAGTTGCTTTTGATGTGCGACGGCCGTCACGTTTTCTAATTATTGTTCGCAACAACAAAACGTACGGTTTTAATTTCGAAAACACCGACGACGGCGATGTACGGCAAACCTTAATATTCAGTTTGAAAGAAAAAACTAATTAGGCGTGCGAAATAAAAGTCTGACGGTCGTGTGTGTTCGACCGCCGTTTACTTTCCACGTAGTTGGTACTCGAATTGTTTATTTTAATTATTCGAAATGTGAACACGATGTGTCTACTAAAGTTTCTCATGCGGTCGAGAAGTATAGTAATACATCTCTCTAATGAAAATATAAAAACTTTTTTTCCATGGCTTTACGAGCGCCAATTGATTTTACTGGGGGGAGAAGCCTTATTTGTAAAAATAACAATAATTATACGACGAATTCTTCTGTAAAACACGTTTATGGGCGAATAGCGTGCTATAAAATATGTTATTTACCAATGAGTTTTATTATGATTTTGTTTATGTGTAGAAGTTTCATTTATTCGGCCGATTAAAAACTAGATTGTGTGTGTTTGAACATGGTATAAGGTCCAAACTGTAGGTCAGGATGATTAAATTAAATTCCAAATTTTTCAAAAACAGCTCGCAAACACGCAAAGTTTAGGACCTTTTGATAATATACGAAATAATATTTATATAACGATATACGTATACGTATATGTATTGGCGTATACGACAACTTTTATAGTGACTAATTCAATTGGAGAACTAAATACGACGATGATACTTAGGTTTTTTTTTTATCACTTTATTTTGTCAAGTATAATTGTGAGATAAAAGTACTAGCATTCTTCTTCTTTTTTCATTATAAACCGTTTTTTTCAGTACAATTATTTCGATATTTTTTCAGCTCTAAAAAAATTAAAAATCTTTTCAAATATATAAAATCTGTTTTTCATGTACGTAATATAAAAATATTATTTTACATAAGAAAAAGTTGGATTTATTTTATTTTTACTACTTTTTTACCATACCGTTTGAAATTAGTGTGTTCGACATTTTTTTGTGGGACTTGACTCTCTAATCTCCCCATATTTGCGCCTACGAACGAATGAATCGCCCAGTTTTTTTATACTTTATTCGTATATATAAATGTTCGCATTATGTACGCACGCAGAGCTTCTTTGAACAGAATTTTATAATGCAAAATTCATCTAGAGCCATGCCACTCATGTTAAACACCGCCATTGTACCGTCCCGAAACAAGACGATATTTTATCGAAACTATTAGATTTGTTTGCGCGATTTCTAAAAACTCAAACATAAATGCGCGTAGAAGAGAAATCGTCGTTTTCACTCGACATAAAAACAGCGACGCCGGACGGCATATACTTCACGGGTGGTTTGAAAGCATGACGTGAAACCACTCGGAACGCGAGTTAGATTCAAATAAAAACTCTTGTTCGACACCGTGTAGAAAGAAAAAAAACAGCCAAATAAAACAAGTTAGAACGTAGTAAGACGTTAAAGTTTATTGCAACGTTTTAATGTTCCCAAGATGACGTTATAATTTTAGACCATTCAAAGATTCGTACATTTTACAAAACGTTAGTTAAAATTTAGCCCAATAGTAAGCTCGATGAAATATACGTAATGTATACGTCGATAAAAAAAAAACTGAAATTTTATTGGTAATTTTTGGCACGTAGCGTCAAAATAATTTGCCACCACTGCTCTTAGAGTTTAGCGCATGAATACATTTTTCTCTTTTATTATGATTGTTTTCGAAAAAAGTTGTCGTTTTAGCCTGAAATACAAAAAACGTTATTAATTATATTATCACGTATTCGACTTACTCGAAAATTGCATTAAAAAAAAAAAAACGACGTTTTACGAGTACTTTTTGAATAAAGTTTTTTTTTCCGTAAAATTTCAATAAAATAATTTCGACTCGTCAAAAACTCATTGAGAATTATTTAAAAGTTCGTTATAAGTCGACCTTTCTTCGACGAAAAAATTGTCGGAAATACGCGAGCACGATTTTCTTTTATAAACGTTTGACTAATCAAATTTCGCTGAAAATTTGTAAAAATACGAAAATCTACGAACTTTTTGAAGCTGACCCGTCCCACCTCTTTTACTCGACAGAATCGTTTTTTTGTGTAAAATTTAATAGACCAATTCACCCGTCATCTGTACGACTGTAAGTCATCCGTGTCTCGTGTGCCACTTGCTCGGTTTTTTTTTTATTCTGTAATTGTTAAAAACAGTATTAAATTTCATAGCGTCAAAATAATTTGCCACCACTGCTCTTAGAGTTTAGCGCATGAATACATTTTTCTTTTTTATTATGATTGTTTTCGAAAAAAGTTGTCGTTTTACCCTAAAAATTAAAAAACGTTATTAATTATATTATCACGTATTCGACTTGCTCGAAAATTTGATTAAAAAAAAAAACGACGTTTTACAAGTACTTTTTGAATAAAGTTTTTTTTTTTCCGTAAAATTTCAATAAAATAATTTCGACTCGTCAAAAACTCATTGAGAATTATTTAAAAGTTCGTTATAAGTCGACCTTTCTTCGACGAAAAAATTGTCGGAAATACGCCAGCACGATTTTCTTTTATAAACATTTGACTAATCAAATTTCGCTGAAAATTTGTGAAAATACGAAAATCTACGAACTTTTTGTAGCTGACCCGTCCCACCTCTTTTACTCGACAGAATCGTTTTTTTGTGTAAAATTTAATAGACCAATTCACCCGTCATCTGTACGACTGTAAGTCATCCGTGTCCGCTTTTTTTTTTATACTGTAATTGTCAAAAACAGTATTAAATTTCATAGCGTCAAAATAATTTGTCACCACTGCTCTTAGAGTTTAGCGCATGAATACATTTTTCTTTTTTATTATGATTGTTTTCGAAAAAAGTTGTCGTTTTAACCTGAAAATCAAAAAACTTTATAAATTATATTATCACGTATTCGACTTGCTCGAAAATTGGATTAAAAAAAAAAACGACGTTTTACAAGTACTTTTTTAATAAAGTTTTTTTTTCCGTAAAAAGTCAATAAAATAATTTCGACTCGTCAAAAACTCATTGAGAATTATTTAAAAGTTCGTTATAAGTCGACCTTTCTTTGACGAAAAAATTGTCGGAAATACGCCAGCACGATTTTCTTTTATAAACATTTGACTAATCAAATTTCGCTGAAAATTTGTGAAAATACGAAAATCTACGAACTTTTTGTAGCTGACCACCCGTCCCACCTCTTTTGCTCGACAGAATCGTTTTTTTGTGTAAAATTTAATAGACCAATTCACCCGTCATCTGTACGACTGTAAGTCATCCGTGTCCGCTTTTTTTTTTATACTGTTATTGTCAAAAACAGTATTAAATTTCATAGCTAGGGGACGTGCGGCGGCGGCGGCGGCCCCCTCGTGTTTTTCTAGAAATGATCCTTATTATACCCGGGCCCCCCATTGAAAATTCCCGAGGTCAAGGTGACGAGTCCGTAAAGTGTCGCGCGTACAGGTAGTATTGTGTAATTTTACGATGGTTGGCCGCGCAAAAACGGGTTGCAAAAATCGTTACCGACCCGCTGAGAAGGAAGTGCAATAGCCGCGGGTGGGGTTGTGGTGAAAATCACCAAGGAAACTCGGGGAGGCCACGGTACCGGAGGGTCATCCTTTCCGCAGGATCCAAGACGGCTGTGCCACGCCCGGAACTTTTCATAGAACATCCGCGGGTCGGTCGGCCGGCTACCCCCGGGACTTCGCGGGGACTTGCGCACGAGCCACTTGGTACAAAAGTCGCGTATTGATTCTCGTGGGGTGCGCGTGGCCACGTTCTGCACAGCCCGGAATACCTTGACTTACGAGAAACAATTTTAAAAACGAGCAAATCGTAGGCGCCCGCTTGGATTTCTTTTCCTTCTATAGTCCGCGATAGATAAATAAACGTTCCGAAATTTAGTTTAGAAAGTTTACTAAAGAAAAAAATACGTTTCGGTGACGGTGAAAATTAAATATCAACTTGATTAGAAAAATTACGCGTTGAACAATTTGACGGCGGATCGAATGAAAATATATTATTTAGCCTACAACATTCGTGTTATTTAGCGCCGACCAGTCGAAAACACAAACCCGTCGTTATTAGCATAAAATAATATATAAGTTGTAGAAATATACATTTACAAGCCCGCATGACCCAACAAAGCGTATAAAAGTGAATAATTTTAACGACATTTTACTGCCATTTTAATGAAATTAATATTTCTTTTATAATATGTCTTTTCTCATACGCTGTTTTGCGGGCAGATGGTTTTTTTGTTGACGTTAATGATAATTACTTCCCGAATCGAACTATTTCAATTATTTCAGAACGGCACGTTAATCACGAAAATCGCCATTGAACACGATAAATTATGTACATTTTTGTAATCGTTTGGCGTTTTAAATCGTTTGCAGAAATTCCTCGACTACGATACGTTAAATATCGAGTTGAATAAAATTTCCCACGATCATTTATTTGCTTTTTTTTTCATTTATTAACTTAAATATTTCACACAACATAAAAACAGTACCTAGTAAATGTCACGCGATGAAATTTAAACCGATCTATAGTGAGAAAAAAAAAATGATCTTTCGAACAATATGTATTAGTGTAATAATCTATTGGTGCGAAAATACCTCGTCAACAAATTACACAAATAACGAATATAAATTATAATATATATAATTATATATAATAATTATATAATATAATATACAATGTATAATATTATATACTAGCTGACCTGGCAAACGTTGTTTTGCCATATATTTCTAGTTTATTTCTAGTTCAGTGACACACACACGTACAGTAGAATTATATACATAAAGATGTATCGTTTATGCGTTGACCAAGGCGAATTTTTTCATCGCACCTCCTTAGTGAAAATTCCTTTCGGCGCCTACGATACGTATCATACAACAATACGTTTTTTTTTTATTCCGCCCGTTCGGCGAGCATCGTTTTCGACGGGCGCGCGCGTACGGCATAATTTTATCCATCGCAGCGTTTCTCGAACAATTTGTCGCACTACTTATTTTTTCCCAAATATTTTCGGCGGGTCGCGTGCAGTTCTTTTTTCCTACACATACCGCCGATTCTTAGCTGAATTTTTTTATAAAGCGCACGCTTCACACGCACGCACGCCTCGTTATCGAAACAAATACATTTGTTAGACCTCTGTAGACTCGTTATAAACCGATTAAGTGATAGATTTTCGGACGGAAATATTCGGGTGTACGGCCTATTGATATTGAGCACCACTGGATTTTTACTGAATATTATTTTCGTGCGGGCCAGGGGACTGCGCGCGCGTTTCGTGTGGGTAACAATATTATTGCAGTGCGTGCGCGTGATCCCGGATGACTCACCGTCGTCGACGCGACGCGGCAACAGTGTTATTTATTCTCTCAGTTCTTGCTCTTGCTCTTGCTCCTGCTACTCTTTCACGCCGTACGTGGAACACACAATAAAACATCGAGCAGAGTATCATCATATGTATTCGTGTCCCGCCGCGGGCATGCCAGTGCGCGCGTTCGCCTCCCGCAGCCGTCCGCACCGTACAAAGAAGAAGGTTCTCGAAGGTCGACGAGTGGCCGTCACCACCGCCGCCGTCGCCACCACCGATACCGGCGGCCGACACCGCCGCCGCCGCCGGAACAGGACGGCTTCACATTCCATTCCAACCCTCTTCGGCGGCGTCGGCTTCGCATTCCTTTCCAACCCTCTTCGCGCGCGCACGCACAAATGCACACGCACACTAGAACACAATACTATAACATATAATATGATTTGGACGCCCGCGCACGCGCGCGAGTCAAATATCCATCGCCCCGTTGCCGATTATTCTCCGCAGGTGCACCGTCAGTGTGTTGTACGTTTATTGTTCCGTACGGTAGGGGCCGTTCGTTAAAATATTTTCTGCATTATGATCGTTCGGTTCGATTTTCTCACGTAGCACGCGGTGTGGCGTCGTATTATTTCGAACTGTCAGGCGGGGGGGGGGGGGGAGGGGGCAGGACGGTGTATACGCCGCACGCACCACACACAAATGCATGCACGCACGCTCGCACACATACGCGCGCGCGCGCGCACGAGTCTAATATCCTTCGCCCCGTTGTCGATTTCTCTTCGGAGGTGCTGTACGTGTAATATTATTCCGTACGGTTATGGCGGTCGGCTGTTCTCCACGCGCACGCGCACACGCCACCATATATATATATATATACTAGCTGAATAACCCGGCTTCGCCCGTGTGCAGTATAACTTTTTTATTTTATCAGTTTTTTTTTCATTTTTACCCCTTTTACCCCTTTTAACTCCGGTAGGTGTCGAATTTCGAAAAATCCTTTCCAATGGGGTCTCCACTATATAAAACGAAACTGCTGCCCAAATTTCATACTCAAAGCTCCAGCAGTTCCAGCCAGGCGAATTTTTCTAGTTTCACCCTTTTTACCCCTTTTAGCCCCCTTAGGGGTCGAATTTCGAAAAATCCTTTCCCATGGGGCCTCTGCTATATTAAATGAAACTATTGACAAAATTTAATACCACAAAGCTCCATTGACTCAGGATTTTTTCCATTTTTACCCCTTTTAACCCCCTTAGGGTTAATTTTCTCCATAATTTATGCTATAAACCCGCTCCCCGACATTCTCTATCATTTAAAAAAAAATTGAGTGAAATCGGCCCAGCCGTTCTCAACTGATTCAATTTCCAATTTTTTGTCTCCATTTTTATATAAATAGATTATGATGAGCGCGCGCGCGCGGGCGCGTAAAATATTTTCGGTTCGTACGCAACGGCGGCGGCGGCGGCGGCGTCGTCGTCGTCGTCGCCGCCGCCGTATTATTTCGAACGGTAGGGAAGGAGAGGAGGCAGCACAGTATTCACGTTCACGGTACCTTATAGATATGATCGCGCGCACCACACACACACACACACTCACGCACACTATAATATAGTTTTAAACATAATATTATTTAGACGCGCGCGCACGCGCCCTTCGCCCCGTTACCGACTCCTGTCCCGAGTAGCGTCGTCAGTGTGTAGTGCTGTACGTATAATATTATTCCGTACGGTTAAATGGGGTCCAGCTATTCTCCACACACCAACATATATATATAATTTTATGATGAGCGCGCGCGCGTAAAATATTTTCAACATTATCCTCGTTCGGTTCGATTTTCCCACGTACGCGGCGGCGATGGCGTCGTATTATTTCGAACGGTCAGGCGGGGGGGGGGAGGGAGGGGGCAGGACGGTGTGTACGTCGACGGTATATACGCCGCACGCACCACACACAAATGCATGCACGCACCACACACAAATGCATGCACGCACGCTCGCACACATACGCGCGTGCGCACGAGTCAAATATCCTTGGCCTGTTGTCGATTTCTCTTCGGAGGTGCTGTACGTGTAATATTATTCCGTACGGTTATGGCGGTCGGCTGTTCTCCACGCGCATGCGCACACGCCACCATATATATATATATTAGGATGAGCGCGTAAAATATTTTCGGTTCGTCGTCGCCGCCGCCGCCGTATTATTTCGAATGGTAGGGGAGGAGAGGAGGCAGCACAGTTTCTACGTCCACGGTGCCCTATAGATACGATCGCGCGCACCACACACACACACACTCACGCACACTATTATATAGTTTTAAATATAATATTATTTGGACGCGCGCGCACGCGTCCTTCGCCCCGTTACCAACTCCTGTCCCGAGTAGCGTCGTCAGTGTGTAGTGCTGTACATATAATATTATTCCGTACGGTTAAATGGGGTCCAGCTATTCTCTACACACCAACATATATATATAATATTATGATGAGCCCGCGTGCGCGCGAGTGCGTAAAATATTTTCAACATTATCCTCGTTCGGTTCGATTTTCCCACGTACGCGGCGGTGGTGGCGTCCTCGTCGTCGTCGCCGCCGCCGCCGCCGCCGCCGTCGCCACCACCGATACCGGCGGCCGACACCGCCGCCGCCGCCGTATCAGGACGGCTTCGCATTCCTTTCCAACCCTCTTCGCGCGCGCACGCACAAATGCACACGCACACTAGAACACAATATTATAACATATTATATGATTTGGACGCCCGCGCACGCGCGCGAGTCAAATATACTTCGCCCCGTTGCCGATTATTCTCCACAGGTGCACCGTCAGTGTGTTGTACGTTTATTGTTCCGTACGGTAGGGGCCGTTCGTTAAAATATTTTCTGCATTATCCTCGTTCGGTTCGATTTTCTCACGTAGCACGCGGTGTGGCGTCGTATTATTTCGAACGGTCAGGCGGGGGGGGGGGAGGGAGGGGGCAGGACGGTGTGTACGTCGACGGTATATACGCCGCACGCACCACACACAAATGCATGCACGCACCACACACAAATGCATGCACGCACCACACACAAATGCATGCACGCACGCTCGCACACATACGCGCGTGCGCACGAGTCAAATATCCTTGGCCCCGTTGTCGATTTCTCTTCGGAGGTGCTGTACGTGTAATATTATTCCGTACGGTTATGGCGGTCGGCTGTTCTCCACGCGCACGCGCACACGCCACCATATATATATATTAGGATGAGCGCGTAAAATATTTTCGGTTCGATTTTCCCACGTACGCGGCGGCGGTGGTGTCGTCGTCGTCGTCGTCGTCGCCGCCACCGCCGCCGTATTATTTCGAACGGTAGGGGAGGAGAGGAGGCAGCACAGTTTTTACGTTCACGGTACCTTATAGATACGATCGCGCGCGTACGCACCACACACTTACGCACACTATAATATAGTTTTAAACATAATATTATTTGGACGCGCGCGCGCACGAGTCAAACGTCCTTTGTTACCGACTCCTGTCCCGAGTAGCGTCGTCAGAGTGTAGTGTTGTACGTATAATATTATTCCGTACGGTTAAATGGGGTCCAGCTATTCTCCACACACCAACATATATATATATATATATATATATATTATGATGAGCGCGCGCGCGCGCGGGGGCGCGTAAAATATTTTCAACATTATCCTCGTTCGATTTTCCCACGCGATGGCGGCGTCGGCAGCGTCGTCGTCGTCGTATTATTATTTCAAACAGTCATACGAAGGGGGAGGAGGGGGCAGCACAGTTTATACGTCGACGGTACTCTATAGACACCATCGCGCGCACCACACACAAATACATACACGCACACACTAAAACATAATATAGCAGGGGTGGCAACAACGAGGCACGCGAGCCGCGTGCGGCTCTAAAATCGGTTTCGTGCGGCTCTTGGGCCAAATTTAAACTAAAAAATATAAAATTCTTTTAGAATCGACAAAAACGTTATATGGTGTTTTAAATTGCCGCCGGTTTCGTTAACGAAAAACTAATACCAACTACACTACGTAATAAACAATACATTACTGAATAGCCGACAGAAATTACTTTATATTATTTATATTAATTATCAGTGTCAACCACGGGTTGACATCGGCTATGCGCGCCTGTTTAGT
>OX402533.1:16952379-16983732 GCA_948098885.1 Drepanosiphum platanoidis
GCGTAAAAAGTCTCCAGGCGGGTACGACGCCTCGCGGCAAAATAATCGACTTTATTCCGACGCAATCGGGGGGCTCGGATCAGTGGGATTTCGTAGCACTAGAAATATATTATACACTCGCACCGTGTAATCTTACGCGAGTAAGTACGTATGCGACGTAATAATACGGTCTCGAGAAAAAAATAATATTGAAACGTTCGTTTTGCAAGCGTGTTGTCGTCGTTTTATAATTAAAAAAGTAGTATACAATAAATATTTTACCTATAATATATTTCATTACACGGACTGTTTTTTTTTTAATGTTCGAAGTAGGTACTATTACTGAGTTTTAAATACCGCCGGGCGGCTTCTTGCGGTAAGATTTTCTGGAAAAAAAAATCAAAATCAAAACGGTAAATCATTTGTTTATAAATCATGTTGACTTCTTTGAACATCGCGCATTGATAATGAGTAATGACTAATCAGTTTCTCCGTATAGCTCGGTCTACACAGAGTGGCTGAAACAGTCCGTATTCTAAATCCTTAAGTTGATAAAATTATTGCTAACGTAAAAAAAATCTTTAAAAAAGCTCCATCCCGCATTCAAATTTTTAAAGATATTGCTCCATTATTACCACTGCCGCCTGAACCAATATTAACGATTTTTCATTGTAGGAGAAAACGAAAAAAATGAAATCGAACGTACACTTCAGTAATATAATGTTGATAGAGTAATTGTTGTCAAAAAATAACTAATTACAAAAAATTGTCTAAATTTAAATGAATAAATCAAATGTTTAGTAGCATATTTTTGCGCATATTTCGGTTATTTTAAGTGCATATTTCCTACAATTTGTGTGCAATAAGTCCCGAACCCTAATAATGATGCTTGATTGTGATTTTTCGCGTGAATTTTTCGAAAAACGTACGACGAAAAATAATTTCGGCTAAATAAAATACCAAGATAAATGTAACCGAATATAATATAATATGTACTGTTAATTTTTAATATCGCGAACAAATGTGTGTATCTTACCCGACTGTTTTCGCGTCGATTCTACAAAAACATATACGATTAAAACTCGAGCCTATATCAACACTTTTATAATAATAATATATATAATGTTATAATATAATATTCCACGCGATACTTTAAGTTATAAAAATTTAAATTACCCATTTTATTATCAATATATAGGGCACGGATGTTGTAGTAGTAAAAAACTACTAAAATTGATTGCAGTATTGCACTAAAAAATATCGAAAATTGCACTTAAAATATTAAAAATTGCACTAAAAATTACAACATTTCGTTATAATTTATAGATGTTTTATTTTAATTCTGCCAAAAAAATATATTTTTTACATTTTATATTAATAAATATTAACTAATAATCTATGCGTATTCTAAACATATTAAATATTTTAAAGTTTAAACCTTATTGCATTGGACTATAAGTGTTTGTTTTAAATTTTCGAATTCGAACGCTCTTCGATTTGGAGCCAATAAGTTCTTATACCTCGAAAACTTCGTTCTACGTCGGTCGATGTAAGTGGAGCGTATTTAAAATAAGCTATATCGTTTATTGTTAAGTCTTCTGGTAAACCATCGAAACATTTTCATTGACCATTGAGTATATCATTTATTTTAATAATAGTTTCAAATCCGATATTCTTTTTCGAAGTTTCGAATATAGCTAAAATAGTTGTATAAAATGATTAAATTCAACAAAATTGCAATAAAATTCCAAAAATTCCAAAAAATTGCACTTAAAACTTTTAGATTTGAATTCGTAATTACATGAAACGTATTTAAAACTTACTTAGCAATAAATTGGAAAGGTAGAAGAAAAGTTGCAAATGCAACAACATCCGTACCCTATTAATATACAATATTAATTTTTTGTACGCTCTAAATCAATACTACCGAGTAAAATCGCACGCGTGTTTGATTTTAAAGTCATTTGCATGTGTTACAACTCCGTAATAAATGTTTAAAAGTTACAGAAATCAATTCAAACGACAGAAGAATTTAATATACATTAGAAATACAATTATGTTTAATTAAAAAATAGTTTCAACGTTATTTTCAAACAGCTCGAACAAAGCAAATTATTTCAGTCAAATGGAAATGTTAAAAAGAATTTGGTGACTAAGTATTTATATTAGATAATTCCTCACAGTCTTCATCGTTACATCATCGTGGAATATTTGTTATAGATTACACATACATTTGGTCGGTAGACATTAGACAGGATTTAAAACGATATAATTCGTCGGCATTGTAAACACTATAGTCAACAGTATGCGTTGTTTTGAATTTGGTGACTAAGTATTTTGTTTTGAATTTGGTGACTAAGTATTTATATTAGATAATTCCACACAGTCTTCATCGTTACATCATCGTGGAGTATTTGTTATAGATTACACATACATTTGGTCGGTAGACATTAGACAGGATTTAAAACGATATAATTCGTCGGCATTGTAAACACTATAGACAACAGTATGCGTTGTTGTTTAACAATAAATATAACATTTCAATATATTATTACAAATAAATACTTTGGTAAAGGGCAAACGATAATTTTCATTCAATTCGACTCGATGATAAACGTATTTGTTTTGGAGTGTTGTTTTTGAGCGAACGGAATTCGACTAATTTCAACAGCGCGCGTTTATTGTTTTCGACGGTTTTATAGAACGGACAAAAAAAGAAAAAATGTTAAATTTACAAATAATATATTACTCTTTTCTGAATAATCGCGTTCGCGTGTTTTTTAAAACATTACACAACACATGGCGATCGCAAAACGGAATTAATACGTTCGCACATAATAATATAACGAACGTGATATTTTACGAACGCTGCACACGACGTAGGTACTCGAATCACCGGTAGACGATAAACCGAAACGTTTGCGTTTCCGTCTACGTCATCTTCACGTTGAAAAACTCGCACAGCCCTTCGTAGACCACGTACGTGATCGAAGTGGACGGCAACATTTTCGCTAGACTACTGGACAATCCTCTGTACAGGACGCGGATGTTGGTCGAATACACGTGCCGCTTCCATTTGTAGATCCGCGTCGCGGCCGTCGTCGTTTCGCCGTCCGGAAGTACTGTTCACGAACACACACACACACACACACACACGTATAAACATAATATTATAACTATGTACACTATGTATTATATTCGGTAAAAATGTGTTCAGAACACGTCTTGAAATATATTTCGAAAAAACGTCATAATTCGTCTTTTGGAGAAAGCGAGTATAATATTAATTATTATGCTCGTGTCCGGGAGGTTTACGACAGTTTCGTAATGGTCTATAGAGATTGACGTGTGACGGCTAAAAAATATATAATATAAAAGTGTATTATTTGTTATAAATGCATAGTATACTTATATCTAATCGTAGGAACCAAACAAACTCGTGCTCTCGTTTTAATAGTTTAAGATTGTCGAGGTATAAGCGACATCAACAATACACTTATTTGAACACATTTTTCATTCCAATATTTAACGAAACCGATTATATTACTACATGCTTCACATACCTCGCCGTGTAGTGGCCGCCCAGACGAATATTTTACGCGTTAGTTTATAGAATATCGCTGCCTCCATTGTTTACTTAATGAGTATAATTAAAAATACGTTTCGCATTGGTTAATAGTCGCGCCGCTACATACGTACATAAAATAAAAACGCGTGATTCTCGGCGCGTCGCGGTCTCGAGAGCAAACAAACCTAAAATTTAATCACCTTCGATTTAAACTTTTAAACCATCCGAATATGCACATTTATATCGCTACGTTTTCAAACAAGAAAACCACCGACGCGGTATTTAATATGAACACAATGTAGAGAGCCGAGAAATGAGTGTAAATTGGATTATTGATATAATCCAATATTATATAATAAAGCGTGGCGTTTCGTTTGTTAAGTTTTTTCTTGGCGCGATTATTGATTACGGTCGTGCGATCGATCCAGTTACTATATGATTTGTTTTATTCGATATTCTCCTATACTAAATTGTATATAGTATTGATTGATATTATTAAAAATTTAAACACGTGCGCTAGACCGCAAATTCGATAGTGACTTTTTAGAACGTGTCCGGTTAATATTAAAAATCTACGGGTGAAAACAAACGTACAAAGTAGTAGTCTTTTTGAATTGAATTCGGATCGTTTTGGCGAAGAGACACGTCATTTAAATACGTACGAAAAATTCTAAATAATGTGATCGCGCATTTGTATAACAAACTAGCTGAATAACCCGGCTTCGCTCGTGTGCGATAATGAAATCGAATTTTTTAAAAAACAATATGAATTTCACAATCGAACGTTTTAAAATATGACGAAAAAAACACACCCAAATTTTATTTCACCGTAAAGAAAGAAAAAATTAAATTTTACATGTACGTAATTTTACGTAAAACTTAACTTTTGATACCATAGACGCGCGTGCCACGGAAACAAATAATAAAAAATAACCACATAGAGTGTATATATATATCTCCTTGGCAAAACAATAATAATTGTTGAATATCGTGCGTGCGTGCGTGATTAATATTGTACACTTAAGAGGCCATAACTCCGGAACCACATATCGCACAGCGTACAAACTTCACAGAAACCATCTACATATCAATCTTAATATGCCCTGAAATTTTTATCGAAATCGGTTCGGTGGATCTTGAGCTATAAAATTTATTAAAATGTACATCGATTTTTATATACAGTGTGTTCACGCTAAGAGGTACCACTAAATATTTCAGTTGGATGATCTTGTACTGAAATGGGGTTTTTGCTGAATGACAGATAGTACTTAAATACACATTTTTAGATAAATTTCAAATTTTTAACACTTTCGATACGCGCATGCGCGACACAACTTACATTTTTTTAAATGGGAACACCCTTTTTTTTCTACATATTCGGATAGATTATTTTTTTTTAAACATTTTTTCTATGAACAGTTTTTTTCTACCTACAAAACTGACCAAGTCAGAGTAAGTCAAAATTTGAATTTTTGCATAATTTTTTTTTAGTGACATTTTCGCTTATAACCACTGTAAATAATAAAATAAGTGTCAAATCAATGTTTAATTTACTTTATATGTTTACAAATAATAATTTAACAATATTGTATGTCACCAGAATGTTCGTCAATTAGGCATGTTGCCCGCGAAATTGGATTTTCGTATGGTTTTGTCCAAAAAATTTTAAAAAAAACACAACATTTTCGTTTCTAACCACTGTAAATAATAAAATAAGAGCCAAATAAATGTGTAATTTAATTTATCTGTTTATAAAAAATATCCTATTAGCTTTCCACACCATACATTAATTCCCCAGACCGTTTCAAAATTTGTTTCACGTGACCAGTGTGGGTTTGTGTCATCCCAGTATCGATGATTTTGTTTTATTTATAATAAATATTATTAGTAAATTTTGATTCATCGCTCCCAAGAATACAATTGACAATTAAAGGGTTATTCTAAAATTTAATATTGAACCAAGCTATAAATTCCAACCTACTAATAGAATCTCCTGCACGCAAATGTTGGACAAAATCGATTTTATATGGGCGCATTTTGTGTTTTTTTTTTAATTTTTTGGACAAAACCATACGAAAATCCAATTTCGCAGGCAACATGCCTAATTGACGAACATTCTGGTGACATGCAATATTGTTAAATTATTATTTGTAAACATATAAAGTAAATTAAACATTGATTTGACACTTATTTTATTATTTACAGTGGTTATAAGCGAAAATGTCACTAAAAAAAAATTATGCAAAAATTCAAATTTTGACTTACTCTGACTTGGTCAGTTTTGTAGGTAGAAAAAAACTGTTCATAGAAAAAATGTTTAAAAAAAAATAATCTATCCGAATATGTAGAAAAAAAAGGGTGTTCCCATTTAAAAAAATGTAAGTTTTATTGCGCATGCGCAGGCCTTAAGTCTTAAAAATTCGAAAATTATCAGAAAATGTGTATTTTAGTATTCCCTAGCTCCTCGAAAAAACCCCAATTCAATCCAAGTTCACCGAACGGAAATATTCCGTGTTACCTTTATCGTTGAACACACTGTATATAGATATCATTACTCCAACTCGCATTGTTCCATCATTTGTGACTTTCTAATCGCCCTAAAAAATATATATAATATGATACACATACTTATGGGACGAGAGAAAAACAGATAGTGGTTATCATATTATACGTACGTAAATATCTATATTTGACCCACTGGTTGTCTCACGCGGTTGCAAATATGGGCGTTATTCGATGGAATGTAGTGAAAAAGGAGACGGGGCCCCGGGGCTCACTAGATCGATTATGTTTTGTTCGATCAAACGTCTGCACGATTGTTTTTTGTACAGAAGACTCTGATTGCAAACGGAATCGACCGTACATAATTATTGTATTGTTGTGACTAAAATAGGTTTACATTGAATCGCAGGGGTCTCTCCAACCTACGGCCCGTCGAGCTTTTCGAACCGGCCCGCCGAGCTAACACCGATGTAGTGGAAATATATTTTAGTTTTCGGTTTAAGAATTTTCCGCGTACGATAAGTAATAACTAAAAAATAAAAATAGCTCCTTCTGGTGTTGTTCTTGACAACTAAAAACAGCAAAAACCCTCATTGATCACGAATTTGTCCATATTTTAACGTTCGATAATCACCGTTTCGTCGTTGCCGCGGCATTAATTGCCATAAAAATTTATAGTCGAATAATTTTTTTAAATTATAGTAATCTATATATATAAAAATGGAGACAAAAAATTGGAAATTAAATCAGTTGAGAACGGCTGGGCCGATTTGGCTCAAATTTTTTTTAAATGATAGAGAATGTCGGGGAGCGGGTTTGTAGCATAAATTATGGAGAAAATTAACCCTAAGGGGGTTAAAAGGGGTAAAAATGGAAAAAATCCTGAGTCAATGGAGCTTTGTGGTATTAAATTTTGTCAATAGTTTCATTTAATATAGCAGAGGCCCCATGGGAAAGGATTTTTCGAAATTCGACCCCTAAGGGGGTTAAAAGGGATAAAAAGGGTGAAACTAGAAAAATTCGCCTGGCTGGAACTGCTGGAGCTTTGAGTATGAAATTTGGGCAGCAGTTTCGTTTTATATAGTGGAGACCCCATTGGAAAGGATTTTTCGAAATTCGACACCTACCGGAGTTAAAAGGGGTAAAAGGGGTAAAAATGAAAAAAAAACTGATAAAATAAAAAGTTATACTGCACACGGGCGAAGCCGGGTTATTCAGCTAGTAAAATATAATATCCGTATTCGATTTCTCTATTTTTCTCTAAAAATAATTTTGGCGACTCTGCGCTAACGTATGCACGACTGAGCGTCAAACGACTAGTATTCTCTTTATATACCATCATGCCCGCCTACGGATAATTTAGCCGCAATACGATAATATTGTAAACATATCAAGACGTGTTATCACGGTTAGTCATTTTTTTTTTATTATATCAGAATATGTATACTTCAGTCCACAAAAGTTATGATTTTATATTTTTCGTATTTAAACTTAAAATTGAATCGGTAGCTTATTAAAAAAATTCTAGCTCGATTAAAAATTGAAAATTAATACAACGAATAAAGAGGCCTACATTTTTTAATTATTCGTACAGCACACGCTATCTTATAATATATATAAGCTGGAGATGACTCTTAGCTCTTCTTAAAAGTGATTCGAATGTGCTATAAACAATTTATACATTTATCTTTAATAATTTAATTGTTAATTATGAACATAAACTAATTCAACATTTTTTTTTTTATCTCAATACTTAGAATACTGCTATTACATAACAAAAATAATTATCATTTTGAATGACTTGATTGATGTGAGTTAACATACGAAATCGATAATACTAATAACAGTAATAACTAGTATTATTATAAATGATAATACAAAAAGAAAAATAGATTATTATTATAAATGATAATACAAAAAAAAATAAATAGATTATTATTTACCATGCACACACACTCTCTCGAATTTCGTCGGATATCGCTGTACTTTGGTACTACACAAAGTGTACTACACATACAATTTTATGCCCTGCGAATAAATATTTAATTCGAACTCGTTCGATGTTTTTATCGGATATAATTTCGTTTTTAATTTCTAGGCATAATTTTAACGCAAACATTTTAAAAAAAATAGTAATTAAAACGACGACAACGGAGGAAATAAATCAGAAGTAGTACAATGTAATATAGAAGACGTAAAATTATTCTATAAATTTATGCATAGTAAAAATAGCTAATAAAATACGATTTTCCTAAATACGGGACTAAATACTACGCGAGTCGGTGGTTTATTTATTCGAAACAGGCAAAACTTATATCGAGTATAGACATTTCGAAATGTAATGGTTTTTTTCTGTTTAATAATTTTACCTCGCGTTTAAAACGAACGGGAAATAATTCTTTCGCGGCATAAGTTTAGGAACAAACTGCCATTTTGTTACTTTGTTTTCGTTGATTTGTAAAGTCGATTAAGTGTCAAAGTCCAACTCTAATATATGCATATGTATTCAAATCGCAGGCAGTCATAATTGTAAACTAGATAATTTGAATTTCAAATTCTAAAACAACAATGTAATATTTTATTCATTTTTTTTTTTGGCCACCAACACGACTAAATACAACACTAAATAAACGTAAACTTAAACTAGTGCTATTGAAATGTATACAAAAATACTTAAGACGAATTTTCGACGGATTTGTTTTTTTCTTTTCTTTTTCTTTTTTACCTAAACAATTTAATCGATTCAACTTTTCAACTATTTAATTCTTCGCGGTAATATCAGAGAACAATCGTAGGTACAACATAAAATTAACGTTTCACATTAAGCAAGGACTGAATAATAATAAAACGCACTATAATTGTTTCGAAATCACTTGCATTCCGACTAAAAATAATGTGCCTATGCACAAATCGAATGGTTCTGGTATAAACTTAAGGCGAGATTGTTCTGTAAAATAAAACCTATGCAGATAAATTTAATGTTTAATGGTTGTCGTTTGTTATTTGTCGAAGTTATTTTCAATTTATTTTTCAAATAAATTCATTGTTCTTTGCATGTTGGTAAAATTATAAACGTTCTGTGATATTTAATGGCCACAATGGTTTAAAAGTGTTATCAAATGATGCAATAATAACACGATATGTTGTAGAAGTAGTAGTAGTAATCATTAAAATAATAACTATAATAAAAACTATAATAATTACTGCAGTTTTCTATCCCAATTAAATAAAGAAATAAAAATGATTTAAAACCGAATGACGCAATAAAAATATAGATATAGTGGACCATAACTAGATAAGTCAACAACTGATTCGACGGAGGCCATTGGATGGGATGAGCGAAAAAACTCTGCCATCGGAAAAAACAAACAAATCGGCATATTTTATTTGCTGTCAGTCCGAAAGCGTATAAATATAAATTTCATATAAAATTAAACGTATCGGCTTACGATTATATTGTGTTGAAATCGTTAATTTTTTTAAAACGATATGCCTGCTAGGTCAAACACGTGTCGACGAAAAATAAAGTTGAAGGTTAAAAACAAAATATTCAAAGAGAAAGGATGATTTTAGTTAGAAAAAAAAAAACTTGTTTTTCGACAGGCGGTTGCATACATATTTTAATGGTTTTTAACCAAATAAAAATAGTCCGACTAGAATTATGTAAATTTGTATTAGAGAGATCGTACCGGTCGAACGGAAATAATCTTTTAAATCAAAAAAAAAAAAAAAATGGATAAACGTCAACGGAGATATTATATTATATGATATATGATAATTTTAATCCAAAAATATTACCTTATGCATATAAAACTGACAAAAAAAAAAAAAACTCCGTCGTTCAAAATGTTATCTTACAGAGCGGTTGGAATTTTTACCGACTCAATATTAATTCGACCTCTAAGCCTTAAATGTGTACAATGATAATACATCGACGTCGTAAATACACACCAAAAACCTTTTGTCAGTTGTCAGTATAATATTATTTTATGTATTATATAGGGCACGATTACGCACGATTATCATTCAATTATTATCTATCATCCTGAAATCCTATACAAATACGTCGGTCACGCGGCTATAAGTTCGGTAAAGAAAAAAAAAAAATCAAATAGCTCTATATAGTTCGATAATTTTACGACGCAATACTAGCGATTACATAACAACTTGATTTTTCCACAGCGGAAAGAAATATTGTAAATGGACTGGTTTTTTTTTTAATTGCCTTAATATTATATTACACACGATGTCGATCAAACGTTCCCCCCTGTTACAACCACCATGTGATAGTGAACGTTTTTATATATTCTTATTATTATTTATGATTTTTATTCAATCGTAAGTAAAATTTTCAGCCAAAATCAGTCTCGCGAGTCGTTGACTTGTCGCAAATTTTCGTAAATATTCGAAAACTTAAAAAAAAAAAATTCAAGTTAAAGTGCAGCCGAAAATTGCTAAAAAAACATATACTTATAGAATGTGAATAGGGATTTTTTTTCGTTTAGTCATACGTAATAATATTACAAAATTAACCAGATTTCTTAAAAAACATAATTTTATATCACACGCAATCCGAATAACTTTTCAATTTTGTAAATTTATCAACGGTTAGAAATTAACACTAAAACATATGATTGACTTAGAGAATATTATGATAAAAAGTGTTTGGAAATAACGCTTTTGCGAACGCTCGCAACTCTCTTTGTGTTCACGATCGGATTTAATGAAAGACACGTGAACGTCACTCGCTTCTTTTAAATAGAGCGTGGACGTAAGCGAAACACATATTTTTTTATAGAATTTATCGCTTCATAAAAAAACTGATTATTTTTCATTATGTTGTTTCAATATTTGTTTTAGTACCGCTCAAAAATATTTAATATTACCTTTGCGTTGAGTCAGTTTTAATTTACAATATAGAAAATATAATTATTAGCAGTTTAAACGTTTGAATTCTATTCGAAAAGTATTAAAAATACAAAAAATTTTCCCATTTTGATGGATTCATTATTAAATAAATAATCAAATGAACGACTCGATAAACGCTTTAATTTTTTCAATGAACGTCAACTACAATATTATGTTCTTTTGAATAAATAATGAAACGTGAAAGCGTTCATTTTTTTATACACTGAACGTGTGTACGAGTTCCGTTTTCAAATGAACTTTCTAAATAATAATAGGTTAATAACTTTAGCACACAAAAGGCCGGAAAAGAGAGGTTTTATAATTTGAATATTGTTTTTTGGATTAGAGGTGAGCATAGATATCTAACTAGTACAAATCGTTATGTAATTTCTAAATTTAGTGATAAAAGTCTTAAAATCCAATATTTCTATGGGTGATTAGTGATTACCATCCCAGTAGTAGTGATGATAGACAAAATATACAAGGTTGAAAAATCGTACGTTTTAGACGACCATTGAGTATGAAAAAAAAAATGTGTGCCGGGGCTACGTGTAATTATATGAATTACAATGTACTTCGGACTCGATTCGGCCCTGACAGTAACGCATCGACCGGTAATACGACCGAATCGACATTGCGATGCAGTATTACTCTGCGTACTTTCGAGTACTACGCGAAAAACCCGATTGCCTTTCGAACGCGCGACGTCGTCGTCGGCTATTCACTATTTTCGAGCGTAGTGCAAAACGGAAATGTCGTAAACTTACTAACAATAATATTATTTGCGTAATTATTTACTAACCGTTGTCTACTTGAATCCTGGTGATGAACGTGGACAGCGGATAGCACAATGAGACGCCCACGGTGCTGGAGCACAGTGCCGAGACCAAGTTTACAGCCCAATGGCGGGCGGGTAGCCACGGCGGGGCCTTGTCCGCGTGATCGTGCTGCCAGTGTTTGACGTGTTCGTAAGTCATCATGTCCACTCCGGTGTACAGGAAAATGCTCACCGTGCTGAGCCAGAAACCTCTGAAGAACGCGGACGCGCCTTCTCTGTAGTAGGTCCTGGCCAGCACGTCCACGACACCCTTGTAGTTGCCGACGATCAGGCGCGCTTTCACGACCTGCGAAGGAGTCGGGGACGAACAGCCGTGCCGCGGCGATCGTTAAACGATTAAACGTTAGATTTTACTAGAACAACAATAATATCATATTGGCAGGACTGTGTGTAAGCTGCGATGTAAGTGTGTTGTGTGTTGCACTTGTTCGACGATTCGGATCGTACTGCAATTATTATTCGCACTAATAATACGCAATAAGTATTATATAATAATATTATTGTAATGGCGATTATTGTACAATGTCGTATCGACTGAAAAACGCAGTTTTATTGATAATATTATTGATAATACTATCCAATAGTTGATTTATCATATTTTCATTTCGTGTTTTCTAGTTAATCTAGAAGCGTAACGCGGGCGGTGTATGTATTATTATCACTGCGATACCGCTGGTAAACTAACGTGGGAATGTGTTCACTTTACAACGACGACGTTATATAATATAGTACACGAGCTTTGAAAGTTTTTAATTTTAAACTTTCGAGAGGTCGAAATTTCTACACGAAATGTACATCGACGTACAGGTCAGTATTTATTTTTTTTAATCGGAAATAAAACTGAAAAAAATTTCAAGCAAAAGTGTACTGTTTTTAACTAAACAACAAACTTTGTGCACAATTCGGCTCGAAAATATAAAAGCAAACATTAGTCAATTGATTTTTATAAAAAAAAAAGCTTAAACTTCATTTTTTTTTTTCAATGCTTAGTTATACTATGTTATATACGTATTTTGCGCGTTGTTTTTTAAATATTTTTTCGATAAAATATTATACCAATAAAACTATAATGCGAGATAAATTTAATCAAGAATATCATATAAAATAAAATAGTCAATATGACATATAAATTATTACGAATTTACATCAGTTGTGGCGCCGATCTCCGCGTTTAGAAAAAATAATTTCTACCCGATCACCAATAACAATTTATTAAAAACGTTTAAAACTTGAATTATAGACAATTTCAACAAAGCAAGAGTGAAGTTAGACGCAGTAGCGTTAAAAATATCTTGAAAGTTTCAACTAAAAATACGCAAGTATACCGATATTATTTATCGTCGTCGTCGTTTTCCAAACACGACCGCATATCGTCGCTTTAAATTACTTCCCAGCAGGTCTACCCGACGTCGTCGTGAACCAATTTAAACATCCGGATTAAATAAATTAGAGTATCCGATAGGCTTTTTGACATTCGTGTCCTTCAAACTATTCGTGTTTCCGAGAACTCAAAATGGGGGTCGAGTTAAAACTTGTCGTTTAAAGTACGATATATCGAGGTCGTTAGAAAAGCCGAGACAAATTTAAAACCTATATATGCTGTGCAAATAACAAAATAAAATCTAATAAAGGGTGTAATAAGAGTATACGAGTTTGTGGATTAAATGGGTTTTTATTATTTTGCGTCCTTTTCGATTACTCCTTGGAACCTTACCAAATAACGCCGCGTAGTATATCGCCTTAAGCTTTTTGAGCGGGACGTGATTTCATACGAAGCATTTGAGATGAACGTTGAAGATTTCATTAGGTTTAGAGCGATGCAATTAAAGTGCTTTTTTTCGTTATTTGCTCGGTTATATTACAAAAACGCAATTTCTGTAATACGACGATCAAGACGCACGAACATGAAAAAAAAATAAAACAAAGAACGAAAAATATGATATAAATTCTAGAAGAAAATCGACCTTTCCGAGTAGAAACATTGATTTTTCAATATAAATAATAATATACGTACGTGTAATACGGCGGCGCGTTTTATGGATAAAATCTTAATCTAACAAAAACAACTTTCTATATAATTTTATGTCGATTATTTTTAAAACTATCGCAACTACGCGTAACCTGTAAATTGTAATACTGGTATAAAATATATTATGTATAGAAGTTTAAAGGGAATAAAAAAGAAAAGAAAAAGAAGCCCTTGTATTTTATAGCTTTTAAAAAACATAATAAGAAAAAGCAATTTCCTGTACAGAAACAAAATTAATCTATTATAGTGTTCGCTTTTCAGTGAGTTTGCCTACACAAATATCATATAATATATGGTATACATATTTTGTAAAGCAAAATAAGTATACACTTAAAAACGATAAGATTAAAAAAAAAATATAAACATGTCGTGAATTACGATTTCTCATATCGAACGTGGGGAAATTGAAAGAACGCGCGCATTTTTTATTCGTTTTTTATTTTTTTATTTTATTTGTACGTTTACGTCTCTTTATTATCACTGAAAGAAAAAAAAGAAAATAGTAATAGAGCAAGTACTTATATATAAGTATATATTATTTAACTCAATTGCAGCGGGTCTAACTAAAAAAAAAAAAACGGTACTGCTTTTTTCATTCGCTAGTTTAATTTACATTCCACCACGCATCGACTTTTTATAAAACGCGTTAAATGCAATAATAAATTGTTTAATAATTCCCAACGCCTACGTTAAACCTTGTACGATTGTAGGTTTATTATGATCAATTATTATCGTCATTCGTCACATTCGTCAAATGTTTTCTACAGAAATAATTATACGTATATCTTTGTCGTACATGGTCATCGTTACGCGACGTTCGCCGAGAACACGCCCTACAGATAGTAATATTCTGATGTAAACCAATAACAAATAATGTAGTCGAAATACTAATAATTAATTAATATTGAAAGTCGATATTAAGTTAATTAGTTAATATTTAAAAACAAACAATAGAGAAAAGAGCAAAAGTTATATTGTTTACGTTGACGTATTCGTTTTGATATTTTCAAGGTATAGAGCGTGACAAAAAATATAATATGTAGAAGTAGGTTGTACCTGTTGTAGGTACACGCTGTAGAGTGGCAAAACTAGAAGCTACGCCTCGGGGATATTACAATTTCATAACAATCAATGCAACTAGGTAGATATTTTCATGTTGATTAAACACTTTTTTTGACAATTATTATCGACGCGTTGTTTTAGCGATTTATCTGGTTACGAAATCCGAGCATTTAATTAATCACTGTTTGTATAATACCACGAAAAAAATAAATAACAATATATTATATTTTTCGACGCCACTCGATAAATCTACATTCTACATTCGTCTATTTCTTACTTTTCGTCTATTCGTACACAATATGATAGAACGAGTGCAAGATAAGAAAAATAAACAGTAGTTTTCGACTGATAATAATTCTAAAAAAAATAAATAAAATGTGAATACTCTTGTTCAAACAATAATTGTACTTAAAAAAGACACGCGGCTTTGGAGATACTTGGAGTTGCATTAGCGCTCCCTATACATTTTCCAGTTGCGTCACTGTTTTATTATATGGGTGTGTATAAAATTTGATATATTATGTAATTTATTTGGTTGGTAACCAACACTTAGAAACGAAATCTACTGTAACCGTTTGACATACGTATAATAGGATATTTATTTTCAGAATTTCTAAACTTTTTATTTAATATCGAAAAACTTTATACCTTTTATACGTACATATGCGAGTATTGCAGATAACTATTTTACTTATGTTTTAGACACAACACGTGTAACTATTTCTAGTTTAATAGAATCTACGAATACCTAGAATCTCGTATACCTATTACCTATAATATGTGGTAGAAAATCGTCCTCCCCCTAAACTTAAACATGTGGATTGCTTGACTAAGCAAGTCTAAATTCAAATGTAAACGAATATATTGGAAGAAAAAAAATAATAATCTCTAGAAAATACAAAATTATTATGTGACGAAGTTATAAAATAACGTTCTAAAATATTATTGCTGTTGAAAAAAAAAATAAATGCATTTCTTTGCATGAAATAAACATTGCTATCGATATTTGTACATGCGTCATTAAAAAATGTCAGCCGATAAGCGATTTGAAGGAGTTTCAGTTGAGAGCAAAATACACATATTATAACACTGTTCGTAAAAATACCATTTTGATTATAAAAATACGGCATATGAATATTTAACGCGTACGGTTTTCTACGATTATATGCACGACCGAAACACGTGAACGAAAAAGTATATACAAATTGCTAGTTACTATTACACGCGCGCGTGATTTGCGATTTCATTGCGAGAGAATACGAAAATAATAGTTTTTATATCGTAAAATGTAATAATAGTAGTAGACAATGAGACGTTGACACCATTTTATTATAAATACTTTGTCGTTTCTGTACACTCACGTCGTTGTTAAAATCGAAATATTGAAAACATTTAAGTGCGTTACAATTGACATGCTTTGATAGAACCAAAATGCTCGAATATAATATATATTCGTATATCCCAAGGCTGATAAAATTAAGTTTTTATTCCGTACGGAATGCGAGCAACGTCATCAAATAATATTATTTATTAACGTGATAGTAGAATACGATTATTTATATTGGCCCGTGTCTGTTGAACGGAATTCAATAAATGTAATTAAATTTATTTGCAATAAAATTCAATAATAAATTTAATCGTTTGTGTTTTCGACTTTTAGGATAGAATGTTAAAAAAATATCTTATTCAACAATTAAAAGTAAAAAAAAAACCGGCAAAAATATCTTATTACAGTTAATAGTTGTCGACGAGCGTATACAAATAATAAAAGGCAAGCATTTAAGTTATTAAAACAATCAAACTCAAAGAAATAATAACCTAACGGTACGGAATTGTTTTTTTTTCCCAATCGCAACGCGTCGTCGTTTAAATTATTGAGTGTAACGACTTTTATTATAACTGTAGTTTTATTACGACGAACTGTAACGGTTATTAAATATTTGTAATAAATCGAGATTTATGATATGGTTTACGTATCTCGTGTTGGTAACAACAACACGCTCGTTACGCAACGCCAATAATAATTATCGATAAGGTTATTCATAAAAATTAAGACGGATTCGATAATATTACATTTAACTAACGGATTTTAATTTATATAGCGATCCTCAAATCTATACACGATGTGTTGTTTTAATTTCGATTTAATAACTGTCAACGAATCGATGACAGTTGTATGTATTAGACAATGTTATTATGTTTCATTTACCTAACCTAACCTTACGCCGGACGTTCGACCTATCACTAAAATGAACATTTGAAAGAAAAAAAAATTAAAATACTAATGTATTATTGTAATGCCCTTTTCAACGAAACGATCGATATGCAAATACGGCGGCGCATAATTTAACGGGGCGTGTTAATATGCATACAAAGTGTCACAGAGATGACTATAACAAACGTATAATAACAACAATATCATTATCAACTAACGCGGCGGCGTTTTTTACACCCCCCCGATGACGATTTTTCGTGACTTTTTCGCGCTCTTAATTATAATAATTATTACTCGAGGCGAGACCTTAATTTTATTATTTTCTAAATATTATATTTAATAGTTGGTGTTAAATTTAATTTTATATATTTAATAACATTTTGTTATTATTTATGAGCATTAAATACAATATTAATATAATTTTACTTTGATAATTTATTTTCAATTTTTTACGTAATGACCAGGGCTCGTAAGTTCATGCACTAAAAAACCTATAAATTAGCATGCAAAAATGCACCTAAATCAGGTAAACTATGCATTAAAATATGCACTAAAAAGTTTAGAAATATGCATTTTATATGCTCTAAAAATCTAAAATTATGCTCTTAAAATAAGTGCAAAAAAAAATTGCATTTTGAATGTTTTCTATCTTAAAAATTGGTGATTGTCTACCTATGATATTGTAAACATAGAAAAAGGTCATCGTTAGGATCATGTTAGGATTGTATATTCAAAGAAATATCCAGGAAAAGTTAATGTTAAAAAAAGTTCGGGAAAGTAAATAAGAAAAAAATGTAATGGTCTTATATTTTTTCAACACAGTAAATTTCATGAAAAACGATTATTCTGAATTTACATGAAATAATATGCGCTAATAACTCCAAAAAATATGCCAAATATGACCTAACATCCAAAACATGCTAAAACATGCACTATTAAAATTAAAATTTTTATTACTATTGTTATGAAACTGATTTGTACCTCACTAAGCATGTTTTCCAATGTAGCAGAAAAAACATGCGAATGCATGAACTTACGAGCCCTGGTAATGACATTATTAGTTCTGTGTGTGCATAAAACTGGGACGTTCGAAGGGGGAAAATGTCGCGCCCTACTGGTGCGTTTTTTCGTCCGCTCAAACATAAAGTAACGATCCGAATATTCGTCCGACGCCCAATGTAGCGGACGCGCGCGTCGAGTTTGCCACTCGTGTTAGCACGACGCACGCGTGCGCAACAACAACCCCGGTAGCCAAAAAGTGCAGCGCAATAATCGATAACGTTACCTCGAGCGGGTACAGGAAGGCCTGGCTGCACACCCCGGCCACGGCGCCGGCCACGAACCGATCGCCGTTGTTCGGGCGGCCGTCGTTGCCGTCGAACGCTCTCAGTTGTCGTTTCGCGCTGTCGTACACGCTGAACCGGACGGCGAACTCGGGACAAGACTTGAGCACGTTCAGTCCGTTTCCACGCCAAAATCCCCAAACGCCTTGACTGCCGTACACGTGTCGCGCGGCCGCGCGAAAACCCCCGACATCGGTCACCTGCAAATACATCGGTCACCCTTCAATAGATATCTTTAAAAATACTAACATACTATCGATCTACAAATTATACATGAAACAAACACTTATAAAATCAATTCAAATGCAGATACTGAATAATACAGATATAATAGACAGTAGAACAGGTTATTACATAAAATTACCTTATATATCACTATTCAGTACAAAAAGTGCTCCCGATTATATGGCCAAAACTACGTATATTCAACAATTTAGGAAATGATGTAAAGTGTCTAATAAAGTATGAATGTGAAAATCAGTCTAATAAAACCAATGTAAAAAATATAAACAAAAATCATATAAAAATTATAATTACTAAAATAGTAAATGACCTAGATGAGAATGTGTGTAAAAATCAATTATTAAAAAGTATCTATGTGTAAATATAAATGATTATCTATTAGTATCGCTTAGTTGTAATTATAAGATAATGTTATTAGAGAAGTAAAATATATCATTCTCAATTGTATAAGACACATGTGATTTTATTTTATTATATTATATAAGTAATATGTATAGGAACTCCGTATACCAAAAACGAGCTTGCTCAGTTGGTATACGTATCAGCTCTTATCACTATTAATGTAATAATTTAACTATTGTAATTTGATTTTGCTGAAATAAATATTATTATTATTATTAGGGGCCGTCATCACTCGATCAAAACAAATTCAAATTAATTCATTCACTATTGCGCTATGCTTAATATCACGTGGGCCAGTCGATAAAAAATAAGTATATAATATATTATGTATAAAAGAAAATCGAAACTCTTGTCGATTTTCAGGTACTCGATCAACTCGTCAGCGTCCTATGCTCTCTACTCTATAATAATTATTATTCCCATAAAACGACTACGAAAATAATAAATTATTCGACTTTGCACATAGGATTCCGTTCGTTAAAATATAATATATTATAAAATAATCGAAAAGTATTACAACAGTCACGTGTTACATTTATTTTACATCGTGTACCATCGTCACGCTTCTACTGCGACAAATTAACCATTTAAACGGGAGTAAACTGTTTGATTAGAAATTATAAGTACTCTAAAACTCGAGCGTTTTAACTCGATGCTATATTACACAATATACTTTACAAATTTTTCTCGCACGGAAACTTACAAAAGTATTCGTAAAACATTAACAAGCGTTCAACGTTATGCAACTTAAATGCGATATCACGTTCAATGGCGTATTTAGGTCATCATTATTGCGTAAATATTCGTATACGCGTGACGTACCTATTTTGTTCAGACCACTATTATCATAATATACTCTCGGATTAGTTAATTTTTTGTGTTTAATATTATTTAACGATAAACATTTTGTGATATTATTTTATGACCGAATACAAAAACATTTCTAATAGTCTATGGAGCAAATATGAAATGACCAGCGGTCCCGGCCCGGCGAATTTTTCTAGTTTCACCCTTTTCACCCCTTTTAACCCCACTTGAGCGTTGAATTTCATCAAAATAAAGTTAATAGACAATGTTAATTCGTGTTATAGAGTATGTATACTTAATTTCAGAAAAATCGGAACAAAAAAATGTATACCCCTTTTACCGTGTTTAACCTCCTTAGGGGTGGAATTTTCAAAAATCCCTTCTTAGTGCGCGTCTACGTCATAATAGCTATCTTCGTGCCGAACTTCGACCCGATCCGTCCACCGGTTTGAGCTGTGCGTCGCCGGTTTCACAAAAAAGCACCTTACAGTTTTATACCTATATAGAGTCAACATACAGTGTACGACGAGACAAAGAAAACCAGCTTTTAATGGTAAAATAAACGAGTATAACATCTACTTCCAATCTTATACATTATTCTCGGAAACATCAATTAAGTACTGTCTGCCGAGTCAATGTTTGGAATTTTTTATGTTTTTTTTTCTTTCGAATCATTACAAGAACGTTAAAAACTAATATATTAATTTACGGCCGTTGATTGTGAAATAACATTACAGTATAATATACGTTGATTGAATTTAAAAATTTCACAATAATTTCAGAAATTGTTTGAAAATTAATGACGAAACCTAATTAAAAACTTTAAACACCAACGTTCACAGGCGTAAACTGAAGCGGGGCAAAAAAATTGCCCCTTCAGTGAAAACTTGGGAGAACAATGGCCCCTTTATTATATTATTAAAATTAAGAAAAAATCAATGAAAAACGAAAAAGTAATTATTTTTAGTCGGAGTGTTTTAATTTTATTTAGAAAAATACAATGTCATATAATTAGGACGCAGATAGAAATGCATTGAAAAAAGAATTACTCTGCATAATGCAAATTTTAATTTTAATAGAAAATGAAACTAATTTTGTACTCGGTAAAACATTGTTTTAAAATGCATTTAGAAATATATATTATTATACTCACGAGGTAAACTATTAAACTGTTTAATTAAAATATTAATTTAACCAACGATATGACGGTACACGATAAGCGTTAAAATATTAAATAATATGTAAAACAAAAATGTCGTTAAAAAATGGTCACAAATGTATAATAATCCGTAGACAAAACGTGTATTATTATAATAATATAATTACTATTGGAATTCAATTTTTTTTTATACACAAGTTTACAAAGAATAAAAATCGTTCGCGCTTAGTATCGAATGACTGACATAATGCAATTTAATTAGAAATAATTCAAGCCTAGTAATTGTAAAACATACAAACGTATATGTGCTGTTGTTTAGTTTGCTTCGAATTCGTTATGTCATCTTACATGGCATGTATATATAGATAAATAAATAATATATATATATATATATAATATATATAATATATATTTTATTATGTCGTATATGAACATTGAATATGAAATTATACGAGGTCAAAAGTATCGAATTCAATATTAAATATCGTGATGGGAATTGAAGATGAAATATAGAAAAACAACGTGATTACAACTCAATTGATACGTTACGAATTTCATTATATTACTCTCAAAAAACAATATGAAATTGTCGACGATATTATTTATGCGCAGAATTTATTAAAATCATAATGTTTGGTTTAATTTTTTCTCGATAAGAAACAAATTCGATATCAAACTGGTTTTGCTATTTATTGATATGACTTCTATCTATGTATTATATAAGTTTGTTCATTAAAACAATTTTTTTCGTCCGTAATAGTTTTTTTAATAAACGCATAGATACAATTTTATCGAAGAATTATAGAACACGCCTATACCACGCCATCAAAACCGAAACTTCTATACCTAAAATAAAAACAGTCGCTATAATATTATGGTAAATAATATTATTCGTCCGAGAAATAAACCTGTAACTCGGAATCCAACCACTTATTCACTTCGGATATTTAACTTGGCAACGTCGCACACGCCGGTCGTTTCGGTGCAAGTGGAAATTATGTAGCTGCTGCAGGAAAATAGAGGGTGGGTTTTGTGCACGGGCGACGATCGATAGCTCTACCCGGGGTCGGGAACTGTAAGGATCACTATGGCGACGGTTGGGTAAATCTACTGCAACCCCGATGGTTCCTTACCCCAGTAATTCGGTGGGCCAAACCAAAAATTTCTGACGTCACTATACATTATTTTGTGTTGTGCCGTGAGCGCCCGTGTGCGTGTACTGCGTTATTGCGGGCGCGCGCGCGTGCGTGTACTGCGTTATTGCGGGCGCGCGCGCGTGCGTGTACTGCGTTTTGCGGGCGCGCGCGCGTGCGTGCACACGGGTGTGTGTATGTGCACTGTGCGCGCGCGCGCGCGCACGCGCGCGCTTGTGTTTGGAATGCACATGAGTATATTTTCTAAATAACCCTCGACAAAAAAAAAAAACCAGTTTTCACTATATACAATTATATAACGTATATTAACATGATTAGGTTAATATTGTAGGAGCTACATACGTGTGTTTATACGAGTGTATGTATAGTGAAACCTTCCTTCACGGACACCACCGAATAGTGGACACGTTCACTACTTATCCATAGGAAAACGTCTCGATAAAAAAACTCCCGGAACTCTCTAAATAACGGCTACATACGTGTGTTTATACGAGTATATGTATAGTGAAACCTTCCTTCACGGACACCACCGAATAGTGGACACGTTCACTACTTATCCATAGGAAAACGTCTCGATAAAAAAAACTCCCGGAACTCTCTAAATAACGGCGCTTTTTATAGTATTTCGACCTTTGATTTGAATAATTTTCATCGCTAATTTAGAATAATAATCGTAAAATGTCTCGTCAAAAAAGTCAACGTCAAAATATCGAGCAATAGAATTAAAAACATCGAAATATACCGCGTTTACAATAATATTTTATTTCAAATTATTATTTTCCGATTAGGTTACGAGCAAGCTATACGTACATTGTACATAATATCTAGAATATTCTCGTGTCTTAAAATAAAAACGTCGAGTGGGAATCTGGCGTGTACCTAATTTAGTCTTATAATATAGAATTCACTCTGTTTCAATTTATTTCTATACGATTCACTCCGATTTTATGTCTAAATGCAGAAATGGAACTACAGAGTTCAAGGTTTTTTTTCACATCGACTGTAAAATATACAGGGACAATAACACATGTCTAAATTAAACGTCCCTGTTTAAATATCTGTATGACACATGTGTTACAATAATCTATGTTGATGGTAATTTAGTTCGAGGTCACGTATATGAGACAATTTTTTCACTTAACGTATATAATATTCAACTATATTGCACTAGATTGTATGCTCGCGTTCATACATATCTTAAATATTCAAGTATATAGGTGTTCGCTCTTTTTTATTATTTAAATAACACGGGAAAACAATTTTCGTAACTTGATAATGTCGTTTTCTCATGCGAGTATTCATTTGACACGCGATTAATACGTATAAAAATTTGATGTATCAACACAGTGGCGAGGCGTGAGTCTTTAGGTCGTCGGGGATACGTTGAAAAAATGTCACTTCGCTCCCCCGGATAGTCCCCGCTAGCTTTTCAATTCCCCCTGCACACTGCATTCTGAAAAATGAGACAAATGTCTCATATTTATTTTCATACTATATTTGGATGTTTACTAGAATTGCTCGTCACGCACGGCTCGCTCGCGCGCGAGCGGCCCGCAACTAATCTATTTTAAAAATACCAATACGACTTACAATTTTAAAGTAAATTACAAGTAAATAGTAATTTAAGAATTTTAGTCTAACAAAAATTTTGTTGAAAAATATTGAATTATATATATAATATCATTGATTATATATCATTAGTATCAATAATCAATAATAATATTATGTGTTATGAAATAAGTATTCAAAGTGGGTAGACATTGTCTCTTTGTCTCCTATGACGCTTCGCCACTGTGTCATCGACATACAACATATAAAACAAATAATTTGTCAAATAGCATACATGTTAATATATTGAGTATTAGGTGTAATATCATGCTCGAAATAGCATATGAAATGAGAGCAGGATAATAAATCATTTCACCACGTCGCGTGTCCATGTCATTGCCAATTTTAAACAAAGTGTTAATCATACAACTAAAACCGACAATTTTTATGTACATAAATGTACATTTCCGCGTGACGTATAATCGTCGGACAACGATAACTTTTTTCTTATTGAAATATATAAAGTTAGCAATTTTGAAGACCTAACAACGCTTAAATCTATATGCTATATATGCCAGTTTCAATATAAAAATAGGAAAACAATATTGTAAGTTTTCAATGTGTTTAGCAGTGGCGTAGTTACGGGGGGGGGGGGAGTGTAAGGGGTTTCCATATTATACCAATAAATGAAGCGATTATGGTATAGTAAAAAATAATACAAGGAAAAATGTGTGAATTCTACAAAATACCTTCCTACGAGTTTTTGAGTTGCATTGACTGGTGTATATTGACATACAAATAATTAGAAAACATGCATATAAAATATAATGTACTATATACCAGTGGTCTTCAACCGGTGGGTCGCGACCCATTTTTGGGTCGCGTAAGCTTTAAAATTGGGTCGCGATAAGTCCTTTTCTTAAAATGTAAATTAAATTTATAAAACTATATAAGGTGAAACAAAAATGTGTTTTTGTACACTACATTCTACCTACTAAAATGTAATTTTTATTTATTCAGTTTTAATAGTACTACTGCAAAGCATTAAGCAGTTTTAGCTTTTTTACTAAAGTTTTGGGTCGCGAAAAATGTAGGTCTAAAAAAGTGAGTCGCGAGTCCAAAAAGGTTGAAGACCACTGCTATATACTATACTAGATAATATATACACTGTCGAAAATTTCGATCTATTTTTTAGTTTTTTTATTATAAAATAAATTAATATCTACCAGTTAAAGTTTTTGATTAGATTACGTTAAAACTATGGTATGTTTTTCGCCATTATAACTTACTATAATGACTAATGCATCAAACAATTTCTCTCCACTGTCAAATCATTATTACCATTGGTTGTGAAATAGAGTGCATTCTATGATCTATGATTATAATTTATAACTGTGTCACCGCGTTGGCATAATATTATTTGACGTACTCTAATAATACCATCACGTATGACCGAAAATCGTGCCGTATATACCACCTACCTGCAAGTGCATCCTAATGCGATCCAGGGGAGCCGAGACGGTTTTAGACACAGCAGCTGATATTCCACCAGCTACACAGTGCCGCGACCAAACGCCAAATTCTGTATATTCGCTGTGCACAGACCTTGGTAATATATTGGCGTTACCAACGCCACCGCAGCCTCCGTCGTCCGACATGGATATTTGTCCGAACAGTAGCAAAAAATGGTCATCAATGTACATGTTGTTCTCGGCAACCAATAATCGTTGTCATTATATTTCCATCTTGTTATCAAAAGCTTTAACATAAATACAACATTATACATTTTATTGCATATAATATCGCAGTATTCGAATCGGTAATATTATACACTACATATTATGACATAGAACATTTGAAAAAACACAAAAAAATGGCATGACAACGACATGGAAATTCGAATTTTCAACAACAAACTATGTATATCTATATATATAAAAATGGAGACAAAAAATTGGAAATTGAATCAGTTGAAAACGGCTGGGCCGATTTGGCTCAAATTTTTTTTAAATGATAGAGAATGTCGGGGAGCGGGTTTATAGCATAAATTATGGAGAAAATTAACCCTAAAGGGGTTAAAAAGAGTAAAAATGGAAAAAATCCTGAGTCAATGGAGCTTTGTGGTATTAAATTTTGTCAATAGTTCCATTTAATATAGCAGAAGCCCCATGGGAAAGGATTTTTCGAAATTCGACCCCTAAGGGGGTTAAAAGGGGTAAAAAGGGTGAAACTAGAAAAATTCGCCTGGCTGGAACTGCTGGAGCTTTGAGTATGAAATTTGGGCAGCAGTTTCGTTTTATATAGTGGAGACCCCATTGGAAAGGATTTTTCGAAATTCGACACCTACCGGAGTTAAAAGGGGTAAAAGGGGTAAAAATGAAAAAAAAACTGATAAAATAAAAAGTTATACTGCACACGGGCGAAGCCGGGTTATTCAGCTAGTATATATATATATATATATATATACTAGCTGACCCGGCAAACGTTGTTTTTCCATATATTTCCAGTGAATTTTGCAGTATAAAAAATAACTGACTTATTGTAAGTGCGTGGCGACGACGGCGTCTACGATTGAAAGAGGAATGGTGCGCGCACGCACGCAATTTCGGTAAAAGTTATGTAATAATATATGACGTTGCGAAATCCATACCTTTTGCGTATACGTCGTCGGGTTTTCGCTTTAAAATTGTATACGCCTATCGAGCTTATCGACCAATGACTATAGATTTGCCTGCGATCGTATTCGACCGCCCAATGAATAAAGTTCTATTGTTCATCGCACGCACGCAATTTCGATAAAAGTTATGTAATAATATGATATTGCAAAATCAATTCGTTTTTGGTAAAGATCTTCGGGTTTTTTGATGACATAATAATCTATTCATATAAAATGCAAATTACTCGCTGATCGTTGCATCTCAAAATCTAGCCCGTGAAAAGTTTACCCCTTCTTTTAAGGGTTGAATTTTGAAAAATAAGTTTGTAGATTTATTTATATACATCCCCCTAGGGGAGGTGCTCAAACGGGGATTTTGTGTTATGAAAAATTACTAACCTATTGTAAGTATGTACGTATATGGTATATGTGAAAAGTATATGAAACACGTATATTTTAATTGAAAATGATTCGCAAAAATTCTCTCAATTGATGAATTGTTTTACATTTTTGGCTCCATTTTTATATATATATATATATATAAAAAAGTTCCAAGAATATTCTCGGCGCTCACCACATATAAATATTGAAAAAAAACTATTCCATCTTTTAAGTTGGACCATATTATAAATTGTTGCCAAATTTTATCAAAATCCGTTCAGTAGTTTCGGAGTTTATCGCGAACATACATCGTGACACGAAATTTTTATATATATAGATAGATATGTACTACTTTATTCACTCTTCGCATGACTTGATTATTTTTATTTTAACTGTGATGAGGATTGAATTATACACAAATATATCCAAAAACAAAGTCCTTAGATAAATCCCTGGGGACCATAAAAAAAAAAAAAATAATAACTTACTACCAAAATGAGCAGAATGAAATATACTAGTACAATGTATTACGAGTATAATACAAGTATTAAAAATTACAATGACATATGATTATATAAAAGCTTCAATTATAACAAAGCCCTCCAATTAACTTATGTGTGTCATTAAAATCCCCTACCCATCCTTTTGGTTAATCGAATGTACGCCACTGTAAATTTGAATACTTTATGAACTGTGTAATACGTCTAAAAAAAGGTCTAATATAAATGTTTTGTTTTTAGTTTGGGGCAAAATTATACTCTTTCTCCAACGCCACTACACACGATATTGTTCATAATAATCATACCTACTATAAATAATATAATACAGTACACGTACATTTAACAAATAAATACACTAGATAAACGTATTATAATTTTCTTTTACTGAAACGGGTATTATAAACAAAGGTACGCGACCGGCTAAAAAGTACAGTTTTTAATATTTATACACACCCGTATACGTTTTCTATACTGGACGCTTGTCCAGTGCCCGGTGCAGTATAGCACTGACTTAAGATTTACATATAATATTACATAACGGAATATACGGGTTTTATAAATAATTTATACCGGTCACCCGGATACACGCAATACGAACGACGGTGATTCGTGTGGAGAAGAAAAATCGATCGATTATAGAGGCAATGAGGTTTTTTTATACATTATTTCTGTAAAACATATATAATATTATATCAATGATGGCAAATTGTTACATCGATTTTTACATGATTTTTATTTCTCGGAAAATGATATGCACGAGAAATACGTACGGCAGGTACGGCGCGCATAATATATGTATATAATAATATGCAAACGATTAATCTATGCAAATGTTATTATTCGACAACAATTAATACAGCACAGTAATACAGTATAATACAGGTATTTGCGGCATGAACGTGAACATGACAAATTATAGCGTGTGTAAAAAAACACGAGCCATTATATTAAATACGATGCGCAAACATAGTGTATCGTTACAACTGATCCACACAACAATATTCGTACATACAAATCAAAACGATAATATCATATTATTATAACTTATATTTGAATAAAGTTAAGTATATAAACAGATTTCCTTGAAAATCATTCCTTAAAAAAATATTACTCTTAGTATTTTCAACCGAATAACAAATCAGTTATAGTATAGACTTGGTAAAGGCCACCGTACATTATTGAAGAATAAATAATACTAAGAATCGGTTAATGGAATACAAGTACACTAACTTTTGAAGTTGAACAGTTGCCTTAGACGCCTATAACGGCAAATTTCGTTTTGTACCTGTACAACACCGAGGTCGTGCTCATTTTTGGTAGATAATTTCCAACGCGCATAAACTCAGTTTTGTACCTACGTTTAATTTCAAAATTAAAAATAAAATAGGATATCATTTTTATCGTTATTCATTAGTCAAATGTATGTATGAGAATACAAAATATCAATATTGGCTGTTCAGCTTTTACACAGCTTTATGTGACTCGTGAATTCGAGTTAACCTACTATTGAACAAAGTTTGAATAAAATATGTAAATTAATTTTCGAATTTTTCTATTCAAATAATAATGATAATAATTTATAACAATACTAATGACTAGTACTTATTGACGTCATTATATTGTAATATTTTGTTTGTCGAAGCGCATTTCTATGAAAGTATAGAATAAAAAAGTTTTTTCTTATATTATGCATCGACGGGGGGACTAAAAAATATGCCCCCAACTACATATGTCCCGCTGGACACATAATTAATAATAACCATATACGGTTATGGTATTAATATTATTGTATAATTATTAACTAGCAGCCCCGACACAGCGTTGTCCGTGTATTAGTTTCTTTTTTGGCATTTTCGTAGGCCGTGTGTTAGTGTTTAATTTAATTGTATTGATACAAATGTATCAAATGTTACAAGTGCTAATATTACGGGGAATTCACAATTTAATTGCGTGTGTACGTGTGTATGCACACGTATTAGATTCATTGATAACATATATTTATAGGCTGTTTTTTTTGTAAGATACAATTCTAATCGAAGAAATTTTGAAATAAAATATGCTAGCTGAATTACCCGTCTTTGCCGGGTTTAAGTACAAAAAATGTGTATGGTCCAAATAATAATAATGATTATGTCAATCATCTGCTATTATTATTTAATAGTTTATTATACAAACACACGATATGAATTTAGATATACAATTTACATGTAAAAATTTATTTTTACCGATTTACCCAAGTGAATACCGGCTTCGCCCGTGAATTTTTCTAGTTTCACCCTTTTCACCCCGGTAGGGATCGAATTTTGAAAAATCCTTTCTCAAGGGGACTCCACTATATAAGACGAAACAACTGACCGAGTTTCATACTCAAAGCTCCGGCGGTTCCGGCCAGGCGAATTTTTCTAGTTTCACCCCTTTTACCCGTTTTAACTCCCTTAGGGGTGGAATTTCGGAAAATCCTTTCTTAGTGCGCGCCTACGTCGCTCAAGGAACCTCTGTAGAAAATTTCAAGTCTCTAGACCCGGCGGTTTGGTCTGGGTGAATCGGAGCGGTTTCTTTTATATATATACGTAGATGGATAAATATTATTGTACGCTTAGGCCGTATTATATTTTTGAAACACGTTGCAGTGTTGCAGTCAAACACTGACTTGAACTGCGTTTCGTTAAAGCGGTCTATGTGGACGAGAGGCCCCCGATGGGTCAGTTGCCGCTAATTAATTCCTCTCTCTTTTCGACGCTGCTGCAGCCAAATAATACCGGTAATAGAATGACGCGCGCGCGCGCGCGCGCGTGTGTGCTTGCGTGAACTCTGGATAGGAGAGTGTCGCTACACTGCGTTTTTTCGTCGTTTGCCCGGACGGTTTTATAACGCCACGACAAAAAAACCGTTCGCATCATTGTACAATAATTATACTAGAAAAATCTATCCAAATGAAAATCGCCCATTACCATACAGATTTTGGTGACGGTCGCGCGATTTTCTCTTTACAGTTGCATTGTTTTTTTATTATTAACAGCATTATTAAAATATATAGTTCTAATACTAGGGCCCGAGCTTCGATGACTTGTGCATCATTCTTTTTTTTCAAGTCTCGGACGATGCTTTCCTAGCTAAAAATATGTTTTGATAACAAAGGAGACAAAATAACTAATATTTGTCTAGCGTTTTGTGTCTGTTTTTAGTTTTTAGATCGATTTAATACTATATTAATAATTATATGTAAATAATCGCGGTCAATTATAAAAAAAAACAACCAATAATCATTTAACCAATATCAAAAGAATATCTACGTTATAGGCAATTAATTATTTATTTCATGGACACTGTTTTAGGTTTGTCTATCGTTTTTATTGATTTTTTATGGCATCTCAAAGTTTGCGTCCGAATATCACAATATCAAATATCATAATATGATCAACGCTTATTTATTTATTATAAGTTATAGTGATGGTGACCAGACGTACTTATTTTATAAGGACAGTACTGATTTTTAAATACTTGTCCTACTGTCCTACGTAAATTGATAAAGTACACTAAAATGTACTTCTTTGTAATGATGTAATAACTGTAAATGAAAAATATTTAAAATAGTGATATTTGTTCCTTTTTAAGTTAATTGCTTATTAATATATTAAACTTAGTTTAATATTAAGTAAATTTAATGTGTTGAGTTAAAATATGTCAAAAATATTGAAGTAATAACCAGTTGTTTTTTTTGTTGTTGTTAAGAGTTTGTCATTAAGTTTTGTTTTTTATGCTAGTCACATGGTTTAAGTTTTATAATATATATATTTTATTTTTAACTGTTAGATTAAAAATCTATGATACTTTATGTAAGTATTAAAATAAAGTAATAAAGGAGTTTAAATTTATGTTCTATTATAATTTTTATCCATTTATATATTATATTATACATATTATACCGATGTACTTCTTTTTTTTTAATATCTGGTCACCATAATTATAACGCATAATTTTAATAAACCGTTCGTCTATAGTTCGTCAGCTTATCAATCATAAATTCATAACGGACTACTCGTAAAGAGAAATAAAATA